>JAHWFP010114514.1:2137-53853 GCA_023313725.1 Lithobius niger
TTAAGCCATATTTGTTGGTATTGAAATTTTCACTAACTTTCGCCGAAGTAGTAGTATTCATTTTGTGCTCAAATGGAATTTACTGTAGGCATCCACTATTATAAACATGTAATTATCAAACGGGCATAAGAAATCAGCATGAAATTAGCATTATCCAACAGTAGATACTCCCAGGTGTGCTTGAGACCTGATACCTGCGTATCTTTAAATTCTTGGCAATTTATGCATGATTTGACTTTATTTTCGATAGCATTATCTATCGGTGGCCACCAAATTTTAGCTCTTGCTAAGCTTTTCAGTTTAACAATTCATAAATGTGAACTATAAAGGTCGTGCAGCATTTGTCTGTGCAAGGCTGTCGGAATTATGGCTCTGTAACCTCAAAATAAAGTATCAGATTCAACAGTGATTGCGTTGCAGTGTGTTAAGTAAGGTTGTAAATCGGGGTCATGGCAAGTTACCGGTCAGCCATGGTGGACATAACGATATACCTTACAAAGACTTGGGTCTTTGCGACTATCCTTCCTACCAGTGTGTCATTTTGAACTGGAAGATTCGAAATCGTTTCCAATGCTAACACATTATATTGAGCCTCCGCCTCCTCAAACTCGTGATCGTTGGGGAGGGCGAGCTTCGACATTGCATCGGTTGTTAAATTATTTTTTCCTGGTATTTGCTGAAAGTCACAAGTGTAACCATTTAACATGACTGCCCAGTGCTACACCCTTGCTGCAGCCATTTGCGGAATACCCTTTTTAGGGCCATAAATCCACACTAGAGCCTTCTGAGCGGACTGCAATATGAATTTTTGCCCATAGGCATAATTCGTGGAACCTTTTCACTCCCCACGCCACGGAAAGTGCTTCTCTGTCGAAATTGTCGAAATGACTGTATCCCTGCTCAGCTTATGTGAGTTTTCACAAAGCAAACACAATGGGAGTAATGTGACTCACCATTAGGCATGAACGGGGGAAGTACGGGGAAGTGTCACAAACTAATTTAAGCTTTAGTTTTGGATCATAATGTACGAAGACATTTGACTTAACAAAAAGTTCTCTAACTGTATCTACCGTCTGGTCACATTCTGCCCCCCCCCCCCACACCCATTTTACTTTAAGGTTTAACAGCCGGGTAACTGGAGCCAAAATGTGAACCAAGTTAGGCAGATATTAAGAATAATAGTTTACAAATACTAAAAAAAAACTTTGTAGCTGAGCAATATTAGTTGGATTTAGAGCTTTTGCTACAGCTTCAATTACCTCAGGCAGTGTGTGTAAGCCTTTAGCATTTATCATGTGTTCTAAATATTTGAGCTCAGGATGCGACAGTTTGCACTTATTGATCCCAAGTTTTGCCCCAGCGTCTTGTAAGACTGTTAACAGTTGATTTAACGACTCGTCGTATTTAGCGCCATTACAACTTACGACAATGTCATCATAAAATGACAAACACTTTGGAATTTTCTCGTAATGTTGGTCATTACTCTCTGAAAAATCCCATACTTGAGGCTAGGCCTAAAGGTACTCTAAGCCATCGAAAAAGTCCTAGAGGCGTGTTAATTGTCAGCGCATCCTGTGACTCTGGGTCAAGTTCAATTTGTAGAAGTGCATCCTTATGGTCGCTAAGGCTGAAAGTGTCACTACCTGCTAACTCACTAAAAGGTTCTACAGCTGTTGGTACGGGATAGTGGTCGACTTCGAGTTGGGGGTTCACAGTGGTCTTAAAATCACCAACCACTCTAATTTCGCCTTTAGATTTCTGAGCCATGACTATCGGAATCGCCCACTCTTGACATATCCACTGGTTCCAGGGTTTCCAGGCTCACTAGGTGCCTGATTTCCTGTATCGCCTTTTCCTTTAAAGCCAAAGGAACGGGAAGTACTCATCTGTATACAGGTGTGGCATCAGCTTTGAGTTGAATTTTGGCTTTATAGCCTTTAAATTTACTAATGCCAGGGCTGAACAACTCAGGAACCCCATTTTCGATTTCCTTATTGTCAACTTTTAGAATGTTAACTTTTACTTTTTTAACATACTTAACTTTGGTTTGAAGGTCATAGTAAGCATCATAACTAATCCGAAAAATGGACAACCAATCCTTACCAAGCAAAGCTGCCTTGTACTGCTTTGAGACCATAGTGTCTAAATACTTGGTATGACCGTTTATAGTACCTTTCGAGTAAACAGTATACATCGCCCTTTCTTCTTCACCTTCAGTATACGAGTGAATAGAGTACGGACTAAGTTGAAGTAGACAGTTTGAAAAATATTTATTGTACCACTCCAAAGGAATCTCTGTTCCGTCTGCTCCGGAATCGAGTTCCATTTGCAAATCAACTCTGTTTAAACAAACAAACCACTCGAGACTACAAAAAAATTACTTATCTACTAAGCCACAACACAAGCCACAACACGAACATTTTTTTTAATTAACCAGGCCTTAACAGTTTACTAAAAACTTCTCAAGCTGTTTTTGAAAACAACACAGTAGGCCTATGCAGCATGCATGACGACCAAATTTCACAAACAAAATCGGCATTAAAATAAATACCGGCATGACCAGCCTGGATAAGAGCATGACAATGTAGAATTCCCGAGAACTAATTTAGCAGGGATTTTCTCTTGGCTTTCCACTTTATAGTAATGGCGGTGCAGCTAAGCCGACACATTGCATCGGACACAATCTTTGAACAAATCAGTCGTCGCGAATTCAATTGCTCCCACCAGTTCTAGCCAATAAGGTACTAATTTTAACTAATATCAGTACCACACTCAGTTCACAACTCAAGCAACCTATTTTGAAAATTATAGTTTTAAGATTAACGATAGTTCCCTATAGGGTACTAATTCTATTGCTAAATAGAAAAATTTACCAACTCACCACAAACTTGGAGCACTGAAGTTGTAGTTGTAGCAAACTGCCGAAATTAATCTTAATATTAATCAAGAAGGCACCACCTCGTCGCCATCTGTGATGTATGAATGTTGAAGACATAGGCCTACTCTTATGTTCTATTCCAGATTAATGGGAGGCTTAACACAGACGTAAGCTAGCAAATTGTGGACATGTTTTAATGAGGGCAAGCCTTCTGATAACATTTACTGTATCATGTTACTTAGAACGTCACATGTCATTATATCAGTATGGCACTAGTATCAGTGTATGGCAGTAAACATACAGGGTGATTCATAAAGTACTGACAAATAGGCCTATAAATGTAGGCATATAAAATGTAGGCCCATAAGTTGTAGGTCTATAAAATGTTGGCTTATACTATAGGAGTGTCCAATTTTTAGCACATGAAACAAAAACCTTTTTTCAATCTAATAAGGCTTCTTCTGTGGATCTCCACCTGCATTTGACGGAGACATTTTGTCATTGTGTTGTAGCATACTGTGTGTTGTCAAGTCGTAATGTAGTATTACAATTCCGTCGTAGCCACGTTCTTTGAACGTTTGAAGTTGAACGTTAGGTTGGAATGTGTAGTCCTATGAGACATGCCCCTGAAGTACACTATTGAGGAAAAGATTGAACTAGTCCTGCTTTGTGGCATGGAGGACCCAACTTCCAAACCATTGCAGCAGTTATTGACCAATTCCACTCCCGCCATCCAGACAGAGATAGGCCACGTTACAACAGAGTCAATAATTTGTTGCGGAAATTTAAGGCAACAGGGTCTGTGGCATACGACTGGGGAGCATGTGGTTGTCCACGTTTGGCTACAGATGAAGAAAGTATGCTTGCCGTAATTGAGTCTTATCAAAGCAGCCCCTCGCACATCACAACGAGACCTTGCCCAGCATCTTAATACCAGCCAAACAGCCATCCATAGAATCCTTAAGGAACAGGGGTACCATGAAAACAAACCCGCCACTCCACAACACCTTGATGAAGAGGACTATGACAGAAAACTATAATTCACACAATGGGCTGTTGAAACCATTTATAGTGATGCCACATTTCTACGCCGTCTGGCAATGAATGATGAGGCCCATATTTCATTACACGTATTACCTAACAAACCGAACACACGTGAATACAGCATCACAATCCCACATTACACAATTGAGGGACACCACAAACATAATCCCAGCAAGAATGTGTGGTGCGGGTATGTGGGTTCACAGTTGATAGGACCATTCTTCATTGATGAACCACTAAATTCTGAATGGTATTTACAGCTGTTCCAAGACGAGATTCAACCATCCATCGAGGAGGAAGTGCTGCTTGCCCATCTTAATACCGTATGGTATCAGCATGATGGGGCTCCTCCCCATTTTGGACGCAATGTGTGGAAGTGGTCTGATCAGTCCTTTGGTGGCAGGTGGATTGGGAGGGGTGGAGCAGTAAAATGGCCACCCAGAAATCCTGATCTAACCCCTCTTGACTTCTGCCTAGGGAGCTATCTGAGGAAGAGGCTCGGCGAAGCACTACATCATCCGGGAGCCGTTTAGGAGCTTAGGCTATGTATTATTAGATCTGTCAAACAAGCACACCAGATATGATTGAGGGAGTTTAGCGAAGTCTTGATAAAAGGCTTTGCCATTGCATTGCAGCACAAAGTGGACACTTCGAAAATGTAATGTTGAATTAAAATGGATGTGGCTTACTTTCATTCTGAACCACGAAATATCTAATGTTTATTTCCAACATCCGAGCTATATCGGCGTTCAATCTGGGAGTTACGTTGTTTAGGCTAGCTTAAGCAAGCTGTACTACGGTTGAAAATATCAACACATTTAAAAAAATTTTAGTTACGTGTTCAAACCCTGAGTTCAGGATATTCATTAGATTTGACTAAATTGTTTAGAGGTTTGCAAGGTTTCGGTTTGGAAATCGAAATGCACTGCAATACATGAATATAGTTGAAAATATCATTGCATTATAACGTTTCAGTTACGGGTTCAAATCCTGAGTTCAGGAAATTCATTTAATTTGATTAAATTGTTTAGAGGTTTGCAAGGCTATCGGTTTAGCAATCCAAATGCATGCATATGGTTGGAAATATCAACGAATTACAGACCTTTTTGGTTACTGGGTTCAAATCCTGGTTTCACAATAAAATGTTCCAGAAAGTTAATGAGGCAGGATATTAGATGAGCTTACTAGGCTTGTAGCTTGGGCACAGTAGGGGCTCGTGCTATACCTGTTGAGCACATCTTATTTTCTGGAGGTGGGGGGGGGGGGGGGAACTACTACCCCATTCATTTATGACAGGCTTTCCACTGGTTCAATAACCTAACGTGCACTGTACGAAACTCGGAGTAATCGTATGAACATTATCACTGTATTAGGTCTATTATAGGCCTAAATTTTACAGGCCTACATATCATAGGCCTACATCTTATAGGCCTATTTTTCAGTACTTTATGAATCACCCTGTATACGGCACTCCTATTGCTATCAGTAGGTTAAGCTGGGTTAGGGTTGACATGAAGGGTGTAGGTATGGCTAACCAGTGTCATGCTACAAGTGACGACACGACAGATAATGACAACGTGGACATGGCATGCATTTATAAATGTCAGGCTGAATCAGTGAAGCTACTAGCAAAGCAGTTATCTAATGTAACCTGTTGAAGCCTGTCGTTAAGTGGTGATTTTTTTGGTCTATTTAATGGTGCTAATGGACTGAATTTGCATGTCACTCAAATTACAAGAAGTATGCGTAGTAAATTCTAGTAAGTTTGCTACTATTCTTAAGCGAAACTTTTTTGACAAAAACAATGGAATTAACACGAAGTAACTTGTTCCTTTTCATTTTTGCTTCTGATTAACTACTTTCTAAACGTTTTCTTTATTACCTGGCTAATATTTCTAATTTTGTTCTATTTCAGTATTATAAGCCATTTCAAGGAGAGTTCATCAACAAATACGTTAGAAAAAAACTGAGCTCTTTCAGGGAGAAAAATTGTTTTTTTGGGAGCACTATCTTGAAAGTTGTGTACCGATAACAAGCTAACTTCTGTCCTCAGTTTTGAATTGCTACTTACTTCAAATAGTTTGTTTAAAATAGTTGGAAAACAGAACATGGCTGGTGGTTTTCAAGCTACGTAAACAAACCTAGTATTCTCTTAAATTAAACAAACACCTGTCGTATCATCCGGGACTGCAGTGAAGCACTTAGCTTGACCACTTAGGCAAAAAAAAAAACTTTCACGTCACGTATTATGTGGCCATGAATCGAACTAGGATCTGCAGTTTCCTAAATTCTTTGTTTTTAGCATGGCTCTCAATTATGGAATTCTAAACTACATGCATTACATAATCATAATTTTTTTAACCTACTAAATATCCAAAAAGAAAGAAATTCAGATGCTAACCTATTTAGTAGGCGGTGAGGGGAAGGGGAAGTGAGGGGAGTGTGAGGATTTTGGGGCATTCATGATGTAGGAGTCTGGACACATTCGCCATATTTATGATGGGCTTACGACGAGTTGACAAACTCCCGTCTTCACTACAGTTCACGAATGAAACGACGGTGTTTGCTTATTTACCTCAAGAATCCACATTCAAAGAAAAAGCATTGTTGCAATTTGCCATCATAGGTTGGTACGCAGGGTTTTTTAACAAAGTTTGGCACCATAAACGAAACAAATGGATGACTAACAATGCAATTCCTTGACGGGTGAAAGTACTGCATAAACGGGCACTACAGCGAAGCCCAGGGCCACCAAGAAGGGGGCAAGTGGGGCTGTTTACCCCAGGCCCAGGGCCCGAAGGGGCTCGTGTCATCACCAACACTCAGAACCAGATTAAGGGATTTTTAGGTCCTGGTCCCAAACCTAACAAATTGGGAAGGGGGTTTGAGGCTTTCTGTCGTGTCGATAGCAAGGTCATCAGCTCCAACCTCAGTCACAGTGCAGTGGACCTGGTTGTCACCACACATTACAGAAGTGTTTAACAAACCCCAAATCTTTATCTTATCGTATATCTATACCTCGTGTAAAAACTTGGGTCAGGACGACAGATTCGTCGCCTAATTGACGCGAGGAAAATGGAAACTGCAATCTGTAACTGTAAGTTGGTGACAATCTACAAGTATATGATAGACCGTAAGTGGTCGGCGACAACAATGACATTCAGGAGGGATATCCCCCTCCCCTTCAGAAAAGGAAGCAATGTGTAAGGCTGGTGTGACCAATACGAAAATGGGCCAACACCACCTCTTCTCAGCAACAGCTGCAGAAAGCCGAGTGACTGCCTGGAGAGTGCCTTGAATAGCCTGCAACTGTCTCATCTTGTTAGTCCCACTAGGTTTGCCAAGCAGCATGCAACCTTAAGTGTACAGTTGTAAAGGTGTCCGAAGGAACAATGCTGAGATTCCTTTTGGACCGCATCAGCGAGCTCATAACTAGACCCAGGATCCAGCAGAAAATCAGTCTTCTACTGACCAGCAAGCGGGAGAGCAGGGCTTGGATTTGCTGAGTCAAAGGGTTCCTCGAGTTATACGATGCCGAGCACACCAGGGCATTCAGGAACCACTAAAGTTGATAAAGGCATACCCAAAAGGTCGAGGATCCATTCCCCAGCCAGACTGAGTGCCAGAAGCTCTGCGCAAAACACTGAGCCGATGGAAGGCCGGCCATGGAAAACAGTCATTCCCTCGTACACACAAACACAAGCCACACCAACTTCTGACTTCGACCAATCAGTGAAAAGCCTTAGAATCCGATGCACTGAAAACACAGCTGCTGCAACTCTTACAACTACATTGCTAGTAGAGTGTAACTTTTTGGAAGGTCTAACAAACGAAATGTGAAAATACCACTTGGAACATGCCAAAGGGCCACAAGCATCTCCTCTAGCCTCTAGTTGTGGTTCATTTCGAAGTTCATCTCCTAACAGGACTGCTGAAGCCTATCACGGAAATCATCCTGGCCACCCCATGTATGCAAACCCGCAAGTCTCGTCCTAAAACCAAAGGCCAAGCAGGACTGGGTTGGACAGCATGCAGTCTCACAGCCTACTAACTGGCTAGTTGCTGCCGGCGAATTGCCAAAGGTGGCTACAAGGTTTCAATAGAGGCCGACCGCTGGAGATGTCCGAAAAGCCCCAGTCGCTAAATGACTGTAGTCTGACGTATGGAAGTCGAGTCAGTAGCTGAACCATAAACCATGGAAGCATAATCAGGCTTGCTGCAGACAAGGGCACGGTAGAGGCGCAACAGGACAGTGCAATCGGCACTCCAAGAAGTTTGCAACAGAACACATAAGATGTTAAGTTCGCGGAAACCTTTCTCTTTAAGTTGGCACAAATATGGAAGCCAAGACAACCTAGACTCGAACACCAAATCCAGGAAACAGGACACAACAGGAACTCACTGTCACCGATTGGTATCAACTGATTGGCAACCCTACTGGTAGCATAACATGGAACTCAAAACCAGAATTTATTAGGGGAGAGGTTAAAACAATTTTTAAACTACCTTTTAAAATTCAAACCAATACAGACCATGGATACTGTACAAGTTCTACGAGTTTAGTCTGAAGACAACACCGTTTACACACTTGGCAACTTGTTTCGCATTGGCCATCCTGAGAGCAACAGTTTTGCCCAGGAACTGAACTGTTTAGGACACATACCAGCCTCCATTTGAATCCCCTCCAGGTTATTGGTAAAGGCCCAATGAGATCTACGGAAACTCTTACAAGGGGTATTGGGAAGATTACTTGCCTTCAGGAGTCTAGCAGGATATGAAGGGTGAGGCATGCAAGTCTGACCAACTTCGCAGATTTGAATGAACTCTACAACATCTTTCCTTATACCAACCCACCGAACCAACTCTTAAAGCTTTTTGAGAGTTTAAAACACTCCAAAATAGCCTCCACATGTTGACGAATGTAATGCAGCAATCACACAGTGACGTAGTGTTGTCGGTAAACACGCTTTATATGTTATTTACTATCAGTCACATCACAAGTTCTACAAAAAAAAATTTGGCTAAAAAATGTATGAAATGTAGGAAAATTTTTTCTTAAAATTTAGCAAATTTTTTTGGAAATTTCGTAAATTTTAGGGAACAAACGTTAGAAAACTTCAGAAATTTAGCAAAATATGTCGGAAATTTTCTTTCTTGTGAAGGGGGGGGGGAGGTGGGAGCAGGCGCCCTGGTGGACAAATGCTGACCCCAGGCCCGAGCCAATCTCTCGGCGGCCCTAGAGAAGCTAACTTTTTAGGTGGATGAAATTTAATGTCCGATACTTTACATTTGTGCACTTATCCTTTCCAGTTCCGATTTTGGTGGGATTCAACCATTAAGTACGTACTTCATGTTCTTTGTTGTAAGCAAAATTGTTTTTCAATTGTTTCCCTGTTAAAACAAAAGGATGTCCCTCTCAACCAACGTTTAAAATAGTAATGGTACTGATTTGTAACTTTGAATTTATACTTCCCCAAACCAGTGGCAGCAAAAAGCAATTCACACGGTTAAAGTTGTTGATTGCTATATTTCAATTTTCCGCACCACATAGATGAATTTATTTCCAAGAAATCCATTACTAGCTCGCTAGTAACCAGTTACAGTGCCTAGTAATTAGGCAGGGTTGTCGCAACTTTTTATCAACAAGAAAACATTAAACTGTCAACCAGAATCTCCCAATCAAAATTTCAGCCATTTCTGCAGCATTACTTTTCTTCGTATGCTTGAAAACAGCCCAAATGCTTACGTTAGACTAATGACTAGTGTTCGCCATGCTCTTTTATATTTTAACTAAATAGGACAGACGGACAACACATGAGCATGTGGTTTGGCCCGATTCCCGCCAAGTTTTATGTCTGTTTAAAGTCGTCATTTCAAACGCCCAGCTCTTTTGCCCAGTTAATAGCATCGAATAATAAATAGTTAAAAGGTTTAAGTGTGAAAAATTCGAAAATTGCTTACTAATGTCAGGGATTTCATTTCACATTTAAAGTCTTAGTCGCTTGGGTTAACTTTGCAGAAAGGCTTGGCGTAGGATATCACGACTTTAAACGGCCAAAAAGCTTGGTAGAAAATAACTGACAAGTTTTGTATTGTGGAGACTTCACACTTCTTTGGTCCAACCTGGTAAGGGCCTTTTTTTGTCCTAGCATTATGAGACATAAAGCCGAAAATCCTCAAAAATAAGCTGGTCCCAAATAATTGTTTCTTTTGGCTTAGTGGTTTATGCATCTTGTTAGTAACCCACATGTTTTCGACCACCGAATTCGAAGTCGAATGGGAAGTCACATGTTGGTAGGTTACATGTATCTTAAATTTTGAAAAGTTTTGTATCGTTTTGCAAGTTAAAACACTGGAAAAACGATACAAATCTTTTCAAGGTCCAAATTTATATAGTTTTGTTGCCACCAATAAGCTCCTTTTTAACTGCTTATGCATTTTAAGCATAAAGCAATTTTTGAGATATAGACGGGGGCTGTGGTGGCGATTGTCTAATGACGTCAAGTCCCACTCGAGTCGTTTATTTGAACGGGTCATGCGTATCAATTATTAGCGCCAGACCGGAAGTGCCTGAATGGCAGTCGATGTTCCTTGATTTTCAATGAGAACTCGTGCCAGCAAATTGTAGGCTTTGGTACGTAACAGTTTATGATTAAATCGTTTGCGTATGAATGGATACTTGACTAAAATTTTTTGCCAATTACGTTTCTATATGAAAAGAAAGTTGGACCGGAACTGGTTCAGCTTATTTCAGGTTTTGACAACATCCACGGAAAACGGAATTCTATCTGTTGTTCGGCTTTGGGTGAACCACTGAAAAAAAATGGCGGCTAATTAACGGTTCGCCAGCAAGGCTGTCCCAGTATTCTACGCCTATTGGCAATTCGGGTAGTTATGTGGTTCCTACTAATCAGGTAATTATTGTATAATCGATTATTTAGTGTAATGGTTTTTGTAGTATTAATTCAACAAACGTGTGAGGCAACGGGATAGTGCATACTAGGTGCGTATGCTAACGGATATAGAAGGCAGGGGCAGCGCTACACAATAAAGGCAGAATTATAAATTCATTCCACGATCACTTTGGATAGTAAAATAAACCATAGAGGGAACAAGTTTACTTTACTCACATGGCACGGAATTCGAAAAAAAAAGAGAAAAAAAACCTACCTCTAATTTTCACGGAAGCACTACAAATTGATTCCAAATTGCGGAAACTTGTTAAATCATCATTATCATAACCTAGCCAATTAACTGCCCCAGTATGAAATGCCAAACCCCAGACTTACCTAACCTAACTGACAATAACAACAAAACCACACAAAAGCACACGAAACGGACAATAACAACCCGCCTATCGGAACTATTTAAGAAAAAAAATATAAGGTGCCCTGCCGGTCCTGCGAGCGAATGCAAACACCGTTTAGATGTACGGATTGTGGCGCTACAAATAACACATTTCCGCACTCTAAAACCAACTGTCCTTGTATTTAGGAAGGTGGAGCCATTCGGAATCAATAGCGTAAGGATATCGAGTATGTGACTAATGTAAACTTTAGCCGAATAGCGAGCTGTTTATTTCGTCTGTGAAAATAACTAGCATCGTACCCGGCTTCGCCCGGGGTTTTCTTTCGCCTGTGGTTTGGCTTGGCCCGTGGTTGTTTCATCTCCCTCCCCTAACGCTCCCCTCTCCCCTTTCCTCCCTTCCTGTCCTGTTACCCACACAGACGCACTGCCCCTCTCTCTGTTTATCGCTTCGGCTTGTGACGTCATTTATCACTGTTGCCTGAGCTTGGTTGTTGATGTCGTTCAGTTAATGGGTAATCATATGCTTACTATGACGCAATACCCCCCCACCCCACGGGAAGTAGTCATGCAGGGCCTCCCGCCTTTGCCCGGGATTTTGTTTCGCCCATGGTTTTGCGCTTCTTCCCCCCCCCCCCCATGTCTTTATTTTCTAAAGAGCAGGGCTAACAGAAGCACTGCGCCACACATGAGCATTCCTTGTGTTAAGAAACCTTCAACTCCTCGACGCACTGCCCCACACACGGCCTTTTGCCATTCAGGCCCTCCTGGTCACTCCCAATTTGTCGCTTTGGCTTACGCAATTCATACCGTGTGAAAAATAACTTTCCTTCGTGCATGACGTCATTTAAGACATGCCTCTGCGATGACCACGCATAGCCAATTGTTATTCGAGGCAACAATGTGCCAAATTCAACTTCTTTTCAAGGCAACAGCGTACCAGTTTCAACTTCTAGCCAAAGAACTGACACAGTCGTCCGTTTTCATTATAGGGGTTCCCCTTCCGGCGGGTCGTCGTTGCTTCGTCATTTCTGCTATGAGACTTTGGTTATAATGTAAGAAGATAATGTTGCGATTTCATAATGGCAAGCGTTCTTTGACAGCAAGTGTCAGATTTTTCATCCAATATGCAGCTTGGAGCATCATAGAAACAAAGTACATATCTTGTTTCATTGGTACAAGTAACAAAACAGTAAACACCACAATTCAACAGGGGTGGTTCTTTAGTCTGTACTCACAGTTATACTTTTCATTGACATCGGGTATGGTGGTGGCGATTAGGGTCTAGACGGGATCAACGGATTTAAGGAGAAATCCCCCTCCCCAAGCCGTGCCAAAACATTATTATTATTTTTTATTCATTTACATTTTCTTTTATAAATTTAAGTATTTCCGACAGAGGTCCTTTTTTCAGAATGAGATGTTTTTCTTGGGTGTGATGGTAGTTGTTGCTCCCCCTCCTCCCCCTCCAAAAAAAAAATCGACCATGGTCGTATTGCATGCCTGAACGTTTTGACCTATTTAGTTGATTTGTACTACTGGAACCTACGTCGCTTTTAATAATAAGAGCGTAATCGCTTAATCACGTAAGAGCGTAAAAAGCGATTGTGTCCTCTGTTCTTCAACTGCAGGGGCGTATTTAAGGGGGTGGGGTGATGGGGGATGGTGGGCGTTACTTTCCCTCCCCTCCCCGCGCCTCCAAAGAAAATCGCCCGTGGTTATATTGCATGCCTGAATGTTTAGACCTATTAAGTAGACTTGTATTACTGGAACCTATGTCGCTTTTTAGTCTTCTGTACAGCCGTACCGGCTGAGAAGACTTATTGCAACGAATTTGTCCGTCCGTCCGGCGCTTTTTTCAACTTCGCAATGGTACCAGATATTGACGACCAATGTTTACAACGTTAGATTCAGTGTGAGAAGTTACACACAGAATTCTTCGACGTAACTAAATAATAACATTTGGTCGTCGAATTAAAATCCTAAGGTAACACTCAATAAAAACAAATGGATTTTAGCTTGGTTTAAAATAGTTTCGTCGCATTGTTGCATGAATGAATAGGCTTATCGTCGAACCAAAATCTCCATTAGGCCTGTATCTGCTATTTTAAATTAAACCGCATTTTTTAAAAAGACATAAAAATGAAAATTATGCCTAAATTAATGTTACCATGGCAACGTCAAGTTGCTACGAGTCGCTGTTGGCTTCATCAAAAGCGTCTCTCTCTCGGCACTTCCCTGCTACCACTGATCTATATAAGCTACGTTGCGCGTTACGTTGTAACACTATAACTGTGTGCCTGTAGGCGCAACGTGTTGCAAAAATGAATAGGCTGTACAATCCATATCTCCGTTAGCTGCTACTTACGAAATTAAAACTGCTGGTTAAAATTAGGCCTGAAAGCTGACAATTACGCCTAAAATGTAAAATAGGCCTAAACGCTAACACATTTTTTACCGACTATTGTGATGGCTACTGCTTTTAGGTTAGTATAATAGAGATAGCTGTTGTAGTGCATGATAGAGGTGTGTGCCTAAACATTAGTAGTGGAGGAACTGTACAGAAGACCGGTGCTACTAGGCAGTCGCTGTAGCCGCTGGTATATTATTCACTAGAGGAAGCCCGTGCTATGCATGGGGCCGGTCATGAATTAAGTTTACGGACACATTTCCCGGGACATTTTTCCAGCACTCTTCCCGACGACTTGTCAGATTGATCGACCACTCATGCCTGCCTTTTGTTTGCATGCAGGTAGAATGGGCGAGCGCATAAGTAATTGTTCGGCCCGACGACTTGTCAGATTGAACCTTTATTGAGTTGATCGACCACTCATGCCTGTCTCCTGTTTCCATGTAGAGTGGGAGAGTGCATTTTCAATGCGGGCGCGAGGAGGAGAGAAGTGGTTTTCCTTTTAGCCGACCTTCAGGATTATTATACAGATTTAATAATTAGAGCATAAAATCGGAGCATTGGTTTTGATGGCTTCTAGCGTACTACCATGAATTGTGACCTCCGTTCTTCAACAGTCGCTTTACCTGTCCTAACCACTGTTACTTACATCTTACTTACATGTTACTTACCGTGGGCTCACGATTTTTTAGCATAAGCAGCAGTTATTGTATTTATTTGAATTCTTGTTTAATAATTGCAAATCCCCCATCCGGTCACTATTAATCACCTTCTTGCGAGTTTCAAGCTTTTTTGTCGCACTGTTACTTTTCCTCGGCTACCTAAAAACAAGCCAAACTTTGTTAGCTGTAAAGACAAGTACCTAATGGTTTTAAATTCTAGACAGTAATATTGGTGTTAATAGCCTATGTCATCAAGGACCACGCTAGTGGTCCGCCCGCCAAGTTCAATAATTGTAATACTTCATTGTTATTTCATTGTAAGAAAGTCATTATTTAACTCCTGCATTGTTGTTGCATGGCCACTAGCTTTGGTACTTTATCTGAAACCAGAGTTGAGCGTATTTCACGATGATGAGGATAAATACCTATGCGGCGAAACAGCTTGAAAATTGTTGGAAATGGGCAGTCTTTGTGCCCTGACAAACAATAGTTGTATTTCAATCAAGTGCACGAACTGTATCAAGGTGATAAAAGTGCGTGAAGATCGTTGATTTCAGCTGACTACTGACTACTATATACTGACTATTGAGTACTGACTAATTCCGCTCGTATAAAATAAATTATGCGACAGATACGAATGAAATTTGGTATTCAGCACTCTTTTAATTCCAATGCGTGCCTTTTAAGGTTTGACGCTTGGGGAGGCATTAACTGAAAAGATTGCAATCAAATTTGTAATGCTATTTTTCTGTATGTTGGGAAAACGCCGCCGGCGATCAAAATAAGCATTACTCGTTATTAGTGGTAACGAGTAACAATGCAAACGGACTGCCAGAAATAATCGGCAACACAACATTGTTGATAAAATGCACGCGCTTGCATGCTTGGCTTCGGGCTACTAAGCTCTTAATAAATCCGCAGTCCGCAGTACTTATTGTTGATGGTTGAGTGGAAATCAGCAAACGCGTTAATTTATGTGATTGAAGTCCTCACTCCAGCGAATTTCTCCGTTCGTATTCAATATTTTTCGAGCAAACTTGGCCAGATAGTAGATAACTGGGCAGTTGCAAAAAAAAAAAAAAAAACGCCAAAAAAAACTACAAAAAAAAATTATATCTACAACAAAACCCACAAGGGTGAAAGAACCCGCCAAGTTTCAGCCAATCAAAGTAGTGATATCAGAGCCAAAAAGGCTGCCACCAAGTTACTACATCAGTTGCCAAGCTAATCCTACCGACTGTTGCACCGATAGTAGCAATGGTCAGGTTTATTTATTTAACCATTGATATAATACTCGGTGGAATTAGCTAGGCAACTAATGTAGTAACTTGGTGGGTTCTTTCACCCTTGTGGGTTTTGTTTTAGATAGTTAGTAACTAGCATGACTTGATGATTTTGGTGTATCTTTTCTGCATTATAATCCTTTGCCCAAAGCTCTAAAACAAAGTGTTTGTGCTGTTTTGCTAAGTAAATGTCTATTTTTGTATTCTTAAAAATTGTTAAAATTTCCATTAAAATTTTTTTTTTTTTTTAATACAACCAAATTATTGTGATGTATCATGCCCTTATTGAGTAGTTTCAATTATATTAAACAAATAACTAAATACAAATGCAAACCTATTCACGTTGCCTTTTGGACGTATATGTCAGACTGCCTGAGTGGGGAATCGAACCCAGGACTTATGTGGCCGTGTCAATATGGCTCAGTGGTTAGACCTCGGCCTTTCGTTTCATAGGTCCTGGGTTCGATTCCATAGGCCGTGTCAGTACAGCTCAGCGGTAGGACCTCGGCCTTTGGTTTCAAAGGTCCTGTGTTCGATTCCCCGCTCAGGCAGTCTGACATATACAGTAAGTCCAAAAAGCAACGTGAATAGGTTTGCATCTGTATTTGGTTATTTCTTGTGAGCCTTTGGCTTTCCCATCTTCATATTAAATAAAGTTACTAGTTACTATATTTGGCTTATTAATTTATTATTGTATATAATGTTTCAGAAAACCGTACCAGCCGTTGCCTTTGTTAGCAGCTAACGCAAAGAAGAGAAGAGAGCCTTACATCTGGCAGCTGCTGGATCAGAACATGGGCGGCGATACGTTGACCATTAACTCTGTTGAAGAGCCTAAGCCTCGACCACCTGCTTACCAGTCGGTGGAATCAACTATTGACTCTCCAGAGCGAAACATGCGAAGGTACTTAAGGGATCAACTTGTGTATATTTCAGTTTGCAAGCCTTGCCAGGGCAGAAAGACAGAAGACGGTCTGCCTGATGATAAGACCTCGCCTGGGACTGACCCTGCGACAGGTGCACCTTCAAAACCTGGCGTCGTCGCTATGGCAGGTGCCGCCCCCACAAGTGGACTTAATTCAGCACCAGGATTAACCTTTGTGACGGGGTCTACATCCCAACCCGCAACTGGAACTGTTCTGCCATTATCGTCAAAAGTGACTGTTGGTGATGTTAGCGGTGAGCGAAGTTCTTGTGGCTGTCGTAGAAGCGAATCGGGTGGCCCTCCGCGCACCGAAGACCAACTCGGTGGGTCTGTGAGTGCAAGAAGCTGGGGAAGCTGTTGTCGAAGCCAGGGGTCAACAGATGAGCCGAGGAAGAGCATTATGCCCTGTTGCAAAAAGAGCATGATGAAGCAAGAAGAGGAGCCGCCACCTGCTGACAAATCAAAGAAAAAAGCCAAACCCCCACCCAAACCCAAACCCCCACCCAAACCCCCACCACCACCACCACCACCAGCCCCGGATACCGACACAGGACCACCACCCCCTCCTCCTCCTCGTCAAGAGTCAGAAGTGCCCACGCTTGCTTCAGAGTCAGAAGTTGATCTTATGAACAAAGGCAGTGTTGCTAGCTTTGGGTTCGGAAATACTCTTAAATCAGTTGCCGGTTTAGTGACATCTGCTGCTGGCCCACTGGACGCACTACAGGCAAGTGTATTTTATTTGCACGTTTCGTTTTTCTTTAAGTATGTTAGCTCTTCAGCTAACAACTATGAAACAAGCGTTGGGCTATAATTGTAGGCGGAGCGAACAAAACTTTATTTCAAATTTGTATTTAGTGTTTATTTTAATGACATATTTGCTGATGCTCCTTATAAATCTGGGTGCAATACTCACTTGCTACGTTTGGTCTCTCTACTGCTCTATGCTGGCCATTTTCTTATTTTTCCTTTTTTTTTAAAGCTGGCCTAAGCTTTCTATTATATTTATTTTAGTAGGCTTTCGTTTGTTCCAGCACTTAGTTTATGTTTATTATTTGCAGCCTCTTTGTACATCCGTCACTGAAGAAGTAGGCCATCACCGCCGACTAAGAGAAATGGCAGTGAGCCACCACTGGTTGAGCTGGCAGCCGCCAATAATTTTTACATTGTTTACAACAACTGCTGCACAAAGTGCCTTCCCTAGATTATAACAGAGCCAAAAACGGCTTCGCCGTTTAGAAAAAAAAAACTTTAAGCTCGTATCCCCATACTCACAGCCCTGAAGGTACACAAATAAAAACGGATTAGAGTTCACTCGAACGCAACGAACTATAATTTGAACTATAATTTGTGTTCATTTTGTGTATGCATTTTTATCTTTCAATTTTGTAGGCGTTTTGCTGTTTACGGTGTGTATTTTGTGTGTGTTTGTGGGTTTACGTTTTGCGAATTGGAGTTCAAATTATAGTTCATTGCGTTCGAGTGAAATCTAATCCGTTTTTATTCGTGTACCTTCAGGGCTGTAAGTATGGGGTTACGAGTTCTAATGTGTTTTTTCTAAACGGCAAAGCCATTTTTTGCTCTGTTAATTTGTTGGCTTTTTTTGCTTCCATTTTATGTGTGTCCACTGTCCACCGATTTTGTTTTCGAAAAAAACGGAACATTAGAAATGTATACTTATGTTTAGGTTCCGCCGAAGGTTTGTCCCATGATTATTATTTGATGGCAACACATTAGCGTATTTATGGATTTGTGCATGCGTCATCTCGATGAGTAGTTGATTCTGGATTGTTTCAGTATCGTGGCAACAATCGCGGAAACAATTCAACTGGCTTCCCGAAGCCCGCATTGAAAAAGTAAACTAGTCACTCAGTCATGTCGGCCGCCCAATTTTGAGGCCGTAGGCCTCAAAATTTAAGACTTCGCACCCTACGGTTTGAAACTTGAAGATTTAAGGAAAAATCAAGATCATTTAATTTTGGTTCTCCACGAAAAGCAACAACAATGTTAGTTTCCCGGCACCCAACCATCGTTGCATTATGTTCGAGTGAGCTATAATCAGATATTGTGCGCCTCATCTATTGTTACCCTATTGTTACATGTTGCAACATTGTAACATTTTGACATTGTTAGCCGCTCCTCCTCCGAAGATGGCTGCAGATGTTCGTGAGCTTTTGGAGGAATGCGTCGAAAATGGGCTCATATCCGAACTGGACATTACGTCCGGGGTTTTAACTAAATCTGCGTATGCTGCAGTAAGCTCGGAAGCCAGGAAGCGTGGAATTTAGGCAGAGGAATTACGGCTATTTGGAGTGAAAGAGGAGAAGATAAAGGTGGCAATATGGCGGCTCAGGACAAGAATGCAAACCCAACGTACAGCAACATTGTAAGTACTTGTAATGTAACTGCAGGAAATCAGCGGTCTGCTGGGGCAAATGTAGGGCGTTTGTTTGATACGCCGCAAGAAACTGTTTGGCGGGCATGGGAACAAGCTGTTAGAGTGAAAGAAATAGCGTACCTCAAGAGAGCGTATGGTGGTAGTTTGTGTAATGTTAAGATGGTCAGATCTGTGATTTTTTTTGTGCAATCGGGCAGGGGCCCCGTACCTGCCTGTCCAGATGTTTAATGCCGCTGTATATGTTGTTGGTGCTCGTGAGGTTGAGGCGGTTTGTGGGCTACGAACCGGCAATGCTTTTCAGATTGTACTTAGAAGTGCTGCAGCAAAAAATAAGCTTCTCAAGGCCTCACTTGCAGTTATGGAGCATCAATTAACATTCGTGACTTTCACGACAGCAGCTTAACTGCCAAACTGTACTGGCTCCCTTACAAGATTACCATGGCCGATGCGAGTGCTGCAATTCGTCGTTTTGGTGTATTAATGGAGCACTCTTTTGAAAAGCTAACCACTGGAGGCAGGGAAATTTGTGAATATTATTCGTGCGTATTATTAAGTTTCGGTTGCATGACAACTCAACGCTTGATGATGTCCCAGACATTGTTCACGTGCGTGATAACCCTGCGTTGGTCGCGGTGTCGGACCGTGCTCCGCGTTGTCTACGCTGTGGAATGCGTGGGCAGTGCCGCCATGAGTGTGTCAACGTGGAGTGCACGGTGTGCGGTTGCTACTGCGAACCGCGCGATTTGTGTCCGCACCTCTGGGCATTAGCAGTTGCGAAAGCACAAGAGGAAAGTCAGATTTGTGAAACTGTGCAAGTGGTGAAACATAACACGGAATGAACAACGTAGCACTCATGATTCCCTGTCTTCTGCTTCTAGCTGTGTGCGTGCACCTTGCCTGCAAACGCAGTGCACAAATGCGAACTCCAGCTCCACCGGAAACTAGCCAACGGCGGTGCCAGCAACCACGTCTGTACAGGGTGCGAAAGAAAGTATAGGTAGCAGCAATGAATCTGCCAGTAACCTTGAAGTAAGAGGTGTGGGTACTAGTGCAGCAATGTCACGTGCCAGCTCCGGCGATTCTGGGAGTGGCAGACCAAGTGCACCCCCCTGAAAGCGGCAGAAGATCAAGAAACGGCTGAGGCGGCAAAGCCAACACAACGATACTCTATACAATACCGAGAAAGAACCTGAAAAAGTGTGCAGTCAGATGGAGGATGATGACAGCAGCAAAGTTAAAGAGCACGTGTGCACTGAAGCAATAAATCTCGTGATTGAGCTTGTGAGTGAGACAGTGTTTAGTGACGTGTGCTGTGCAGTGGATAGTGAAGTGCATGAGTGCAGTGAGTCATGTGATGGTGACCATATGCACGTGGGGTCTAATGGTGATGAGATTTGTGGTTTAGCTGCACCAGGAAGTACCATGGTGTGCTGCAATGTACTAGTGAAGCAGACAATAGCCTAAGTATAGTTAGCAGCTCATTCGGAGCGGAAAATAGTATGAATAATATGAATGGTGAAATGTGTTTGCAAGTGGGAGGTGCGAATGAGATTGAAGAGGGGGAGGGTTCACAGTTGTAGTGCATTCACCAGTCTCTTCTCACTTGGGTCTTGGAATGCGTGTGGCCTGAAAGGGAAAAGGAGTGAACTAGAAAATCTCTTACAGCACATTGACATACTGGGTGTCCAAGAAGAGCGCATTATTAGTTCAGATTTTGACCAAATTCCAAACGTTGACTGCATTATGTCTAGTGTAGATTCTGGGGTGAGAATTTTTGTCAAGTGGAGAGTTCCCTATTTATTGCATGCATGTAGTTACGAAGAGGGAATTGATGCTTGCTCCGTTACGGTGTGGCATGGGCATAACTGGGTGACTGTTGTTGTCCTGCATGCGTTGCGAAGTGTTAACAGGTGCTATGTGGCAGAGGTGATTGCGTCAGTTTTCGCCACCCCTTATAATAATGGCTGACTTCAATTTACACCACTTTGAGTGGGGGTCCACCCACTGTGACTCAAAAGGCTGGCAGCTTGTGCAAGCAATTGACGATCTAGATCTTACGATAGTTCATGGAGCAATGCCAACATTTGTCCGGTGGCACTCTGGAGAGCTGCAGGAGTCGGTCCTTGACTTGTTTCGCTGTTCCTCCGAGGTCTCTGAAGCTTTTCGCATGGTGATCTCTGAGGATCAGAGAGGGAGTGATCACTTTCCAGTCGCCCTGCGGCCTCTCCGGTCACTACCTGTCAGATGTAATGCCAGACGTTTGCGGCCAGTTGTGGATAACGGATCCTTCCAGTCCTGGAGAGAGATGTTTTGGGCCGCTCCACAGAGGGCATTCAACAACAGACCAGGCATTGCCTCTTCGAAGCCTGTGGTGTACCAATGCATGCACAACTGCTGTAAGAGATAGACGCCAGGCTTATAGAAGGTGAAGGAGGAACCCATCGGACCTTTTGTGGCTAACCTATCGTGCTACGTCCCTTGAGTCAGCATACATCATCAGGACTGAGAAAGCCCAGTATGGAGCGCGTGTGTGCGCGGCTGTCACTGCTGCTGGGTCCATCTCTTCTGCATGGAAAGCTTTGCATCCACAGGACATACGGTGCCCTCTTATCTGGACTTATGGTCAACTGAGTGATGGTCGGCCCAGTTCCACGGTTTTGAGCGGAGAGGCACTGGCAGATGCATTCAAAGCCAGGTTTGCCAGTGTGTACTCCCTGCCGAGCGGCTCTATTCCGCCAGTGTATGATGTTCCTCAGTTTGTTGGCATGTCATGTGACGTGCCATTTGTTGAGTCGGAGTTGTCTTCTGCACTTAGATGTAGGCAGACCAGTGCACCTGGCATTGACTTTGTGTCCTACAGTGATCTCTTTGCTCTGGCTGAAGATGGGAAACGTGCTCTCCTGCAATTTTTTCAGGGTTTACTTGATGGTGGTACTGTCCCTGCCTCGTGGATGTTCACGGTATTAATCCCGGGTCATAAGCGAGGCAGTATGCGTTCTGATTTGCGCAATTACCGACCTATTGCGCAGTTGTCATGTGTACGCAAAGTATATGAGAGGATGTTGGTGTATCGTCTAAACTGGCACCTTGAATATTACAACTGTTTATCTACTAGGCAGTTTGGGACAGAGCAGGTCGGAGCGCCCAGGATGCTATCTTGCTTCCTTATCTGGAATGAGAGGCGTGGGATTGACTACTGTTGCTGTCTTTCTCGATAGTAAGGCTGCGTACGACACGGTCAGTATTGCGTGGGTCAGCGCCTCACTGCATCGGATGGGAGTGGGTGCGAAGTTAATTGATGCAATCTTGGCGCTTCTGGGTAGTAGGATTTTCGTGACCAAGGTAAATGGTTACTGGTCGAAACAGTCTGTCACAGATGAGGGCTGCCTCAGGGCAGCTGTCTTAGCCCTGTCCTATTTGCTATTGCTATTAATGAGTCCTGGTAGAGTTGGAGCTGAGCACCAACATCGTCTGTTATGCATACGATGTGGCTCTGTGGTTTGTGGCTGACGATCCTAGTATGCTTTTCGGTCAGGTCCAATATGTCTTGAGAGAGGTTCTTGACAAGTTAGCTGTGCGTGGCTTGGCTCTGGCTCCAGCGAAGACCGAGCTTATGGTTTTCTCGAGGATGCGAAGTATCAGGTCTGCTGCCCTCAATGTCACTGTTGAGGGAGTAAAGATACAAAGTGTCCAACACGTCAAGTATCTCGGCGTGTTGTTGGATGGAGGCCTGGAGTGGGTTGAACATGCAAAATTTCTGCGAGAAAAAGTGTCTTAAGAGGCTGCCAATTCTAAAGGCTCTAGTCCATCATAAAGGGGTACGACGTAGCATGGTCATGTCTGCGTTTCGGGTTCACATTCGCTCTACTCTAGACTATCATTTACCTTTCCTGTCTGGAACACCACGTCACTTGCGTAGCTTACAGGCTGTGGTGAATGACTGTTTACGGGCGGTGACTGGCTGTTTAATTTCCACCCCAGTCCAGGCTCTGTAGGTTGAGGCAGGCGAGCCCCCCGCTGCTTCTCCGTGCTGAGGAGCTCCTAGTGTCTTTGTGCTTACGCAACATCAGTCGTGGGAGTCGAGACCCGGTCTCCAGAATTTTGCCAGACTATCTACAGCTCAATAGTAGGGATCGTAGATCACTGGGCATTGCTGGTCAAGGAATGTCTCTGCTGTCTACGGTGCATCTAGCCCCGCTTTTGGATGTGACCAGGGTTTGTTCTCCGTGTCCTTGGGTGTGGACTGCGGGGTTGCAACATGTCTTCTGGCCAGGGTCTGCATATGCCTGTCAGGTATTTTGTGATGCCTCATTCAGAGTAGAGTCAAGAACTGGGGGAATTGGAGTCTGCATCCCTGTGCTGAAACTCGATGTTCAACGGGCTTTCCGGGATGTCGACTCGAGCTTCATATGTGAGCTTACGGCTATTTCTGTGGCCCTTGACACTGTTGCTGACCTGCAACTTCCTGTATTCTCCATTGTGACTGACTCTCGGTCGTGCATTGCCATGATTGGGGCTGCGATCAAAGCATTGCGTTTTGATGACCCAGTGATCTTTTCCATATGTTGGAAGTTGTGGACTGCTTCACAGGTTGGTGTCCCAACGTTCACATGGGTCAAGGGGCACAGTGGTAATAATAGAAATATGAAGGCGCTGATGCTGCTGCGAAAAAAGCAGTGACAGAAGCCCCGTGCACAGTGTCCTTGGTTCGGTCTGTGCGTTCCTGGAACCACCATCTGCGAATGAGGACTCTCTCCTTGTGGAATGAGCAATGGTATAGTTCAATGGCAGGCAGACTTTTGTATTGGTTACACCCGGAGTGTTTTACATCGTGGCGCTGGATAGCCTACCTATCTGGGCTGCACACACTGTTGCACGGCTCAGGACAGGTCATTTGCTGCTCCTGGCACACACATGGCGCCTTGGATGGTCACGCCAGCTGGCGTGCAGATGCAGAAAAGAAGGCACTGTCCGACATTTTTTGGAGGACTGTGCTTCATGACGGTTTGCGTGCTAAGCTTCGTAGAAAGGTTGGGGCTGCTATTTTACTGGAGGAATTACTCCGGACCAGTGAGAGGAGGCTGAGCGTACGTCGGTGGTTAGCAGTTGCTGAGTATGCTCAGGCAACAGGTGTGCGGCTGTGAGCCCTCCGACTCTCTTGTGAGACATGATTAGTGTGAGTGTGTGCGAGTGTTGTGAGTGTGGGAATTGGGTTTAAGGATGGTACTGGGAATTGTAGTTTCACTATTAGCGCTGCTCTGCTGAAGCACTGGCACTTTGACTCGAACACTCGATCGATTAATTTGTCAATCACATGAGGTATTGTTGTTCACTTGTGTAAGATGTAACATTTTCCGGTTGTAATTAGACTTAGATTTAGGGTGGGCGCATGGCCTAGGGCCAAGGCCCCAATAAAACCAATCCAATCCGCCTCCTTCTCCTGTCCAATTTTCTGAAATTCTCGTGCGCAAACGAAATGTAAGCACGGCCTGCTGGCTGTGCTACTAAAATATTAATGCATTTAATTGCAAGCCGAACAATCATCAGTAACGATAGTGTTTAGCAATCATCAAAAGATTCAAATGCTGCTGCTGGAATAAACTTGACAACGCCATCAACGAAAATGTTGAGGCGCACACCTCGACAACGCACTGCCACAGCAATCTGACATTATAATCTAAAAATAGTTACCATCACAATTGTAGGCCAAAAAGTGTTATGCCTAACTTTTATCTTTTGGGCCTAATTTTTAGCTGTCGTTTTAATTTCCTAAGTAGCAGCTTAGAGAATCGCATTAGAGAGTAGACCATTCATGCAACACGATGTTTTAATTTGCCAAGTTTTTTTTTTTAAGTTCGCTTCTTTACCAGCAGCACGGTGTACACTTTGTTGGAATTCCGTAACTATTCCAAATTTACTATGGTGAGTGTTAAATTGATAATTTTTTTAAAAAGTGTAATTTCTTCCACAATAACTGAACGATTTTACAGCAAATTCGAGCTCAACAATACTTTTGGATGTTTCGAGTGATGTGTAAATTTTCATTGCAGTCTGACTGTTCGTTTGGGCTCCACACACATTCATACATTCATGTTCTTTTTTGATTACCATTTTGTGTTGCGCAGCACACAGGATAATCTTTGGTTTTTATAATGGTTTTGCCAATGTAGTAGTTGTCAAAATCTTGGCATTGAATTACGTAAGGCTTATCCTGTGTTTATCTGGGTGAAGGAGATGATTTTGACAAATCTGGAGCACATCGTATGTGTGGCTCGGTTAGTCCACCATCTCACGAACATGGAAGCTGTTCAGTTCCTCCACTTCCAATGTTGAGGCGCACACCTCTATCACGCACTACAACGGCTATCTCTATTATACAGCAGCGTCAAGTGATGTCATATTGTTTTTTTTCCCACGCCAATTCTGAAACTCGTGTCTGGGCGTTTAAAGTCTACGTGCGACCAATCCTGGAGTACGCCAGCCCAGTCTAGTCTCCATACTTACCAGGACATTGACCTACTCAAGTCCGTTCAGTGCCACTTTATTAGGTCACTAACTGGTCTCAGACATCTCCCTGCTGGGGAAAGATTACAACGCTCAGGCCTGGAGCCTCTGGAATTACGATGTCTCTACGCAGACCTCTCGCTGACTTTTAAAATTGTGCACAACATGTTCCCACTTGATTTTTCCTTTTTCGACTTTGTGGGTAGTTCTGTGACACAAGGACACTCATTGAAATTTAGGCGGGCTAGGTCACGACTTGACTGTCGCTTGAATTTCTTAGCACTTCGCGTTATACCTCCATGGAATGCTTTGTCTGAGGACATTTCTTAAGCAAACTTACTAATGTTTTTTTTTTACCGTATTTAGGGGCGGTGTAAGTGGGCAACCCTTCCGTTTCCTGGTCGCCATTTTTTGGTTTATTATTATTTTAAACGAACCAAAAATCCATTTGTTTTTATTGAGTGTTATTTTAGGATTTCAGTTTAACGATCAAATGTTATTTAATTTAGTTACGTCGAAGAAGTATGTTAGCTATAAGGAAATAACGATGTTTTAATTTATCATGTTATTTAACTAACTTCTCACACTGAATCGAACGTTCTAAACCGTGGTCGTCTCTATCTGGTACTGTTGCGAAGTTGAAAAAGGCGACGGACGGGCAAAGTCGTTGCAATAGTCTTCTCAGCCAGCATGGTTGTACAGAAGACAAAAAGAAAATTAAAGATAATATATCAGGTTACCACATATATTTGGTGGATGATAACGGTCGTGCCGCGAACATAGGTTAAACCTATGTTCTCTAAACAGCTTGTTCAAGGTAAACAGATTACGCCAGGATTCTTTCAGAGCTACATTTCTTTTAGTTAAGGTAGGGGATTGGTTTTTTAGTGAGATCTCCAAGATCTTATTTTCACGTAGGTGTTCATGTAACTTGCCACAAACATGTCGACGCAAGCCAACATATCTTGCCAAGCTGTTGACTCGCCATTAAGCCTCACCCCCCCCCTAAAACATGTATTTACGTGCCTCCCGTTAGGTTTGGCAGCAGCACCTAAGGTGGTACACTCAGTATCTGTTCATCTGATGGCAATTCGATGTATTTTTATATGGATGACATCTTGGTTATGGCAAGGCCTCATGTCAGATACTTACTCATGTTGCATCTTGCCGTTGGTTCTAGAGTTATACACAGGTCTCGGGTCACAAGTTTACCCAGTGAAATCAGTGTTGAAGCCAAGTTGGAACCCAAGGTTGGGGCCAGCTTGGAACCCAAGGTTGTAGCCAACTTAGAAATTTGGATCACAAGGTTTTATACACTGGGTTTAAAGTGGCCAGCTGAGAGGGACTGGTGTTCAGCATTTGTGGTTTTTGATTCATAGTTACTGGACCGTATGCTAGATTATTTGACGTAAGGGTTTGCTGCTGCAGCCCTGCCTGTTGTAACTGTTTGTACAGGGCGTCCCAAAAGTCCGACAACACCCTCACGACTTTTTAAGGGGTAAAAGAAAATAGTGAAACTTTGGCAATATAAGTTTGGTTAAAGGATCTACCTTTTCGTACAACCGGCATTATGCCAGCCCCCCCCCCCTCCCCTTGGGCCCCAACTTAGAAATGTTCAATGGAATGGGAGGTAAAGGAATACCTTATTTGAAAGGTCTTCATTAGGCGAGTAAATTGCCGCAACGATAGCTTCGATATGATGAGCCCATCCAAAATGGCAGCCGGTCATGCTGAAGTCGTCGTAAAGGGACGTAGGTGGTAGCAAAATGCATCGTTCAATTTAGTTCCATCACACCTACAACGTCTTTTGCGGTTTGAAACCCAGAGTGTAAGCCCTAGTGCCCCCATTGAAAGCATTGAAAGTGGCCTTTATCCTAGCGATGAGAATTCCGAATATGAAACTGGAAATCGCATTATCATGGCAAAGCACTTTATATGTAGACGACGTGTTTAATTTATACCACAACAGGAAAACAATAACACACCAACTTCTAATAGTTTTAAGATTCCTCGTTGCTACAGCAACGTGAAGTCTCGACACCGTGTTGCTTGAATAAATTAGCGCGCTACTCTTTAACGCAATTCTCATCAGCTGTTAGTTACGACATTAAAACTGCAGCTAAAAATTAGGCATAAAAGCTAAAGTAGGCCTAAATACTAACCACCTTTTGACTTGATGATTACTACTTTCAATTTATAGAAGAGGTCACTCATGGCGGCGTGCACTTCAACATTTTCGTTGATGGCGTTGTCGAGGTTTATACCAAGGGCAGCAGAGTCAACTTATTTAATCTTTTGATTATTGTTAAAAAAAAACTATCGTTACTGATGATTGTTTGGCTTGCAGTTAACTAGGCTACTTTATTATTAATATTTCTAATTAAGGGAATACACGTTGTCAGCTGTTGTTGTCAACAATGTAAGAATTATTGACGGCGGCAGCTCAACCAGAGATGGCTGACGTGCCGTTTCATCTTTAGTCGGCGGCGATGGCGCACATCTTCAGTTAGGGATGTGACAAGAGGCTGCAAAGGACACCTATTGTAGGTTCTGGTTGACCATTTGCACGGATTTTTGGAAAATGGATTAATCACACCTGGTAATAATTTTTTTTTATCTTCGAGCAGACGAACTAACATGGCTAAGTTATCTCTTGCTTCATCGCTTTCCCCGAAGTTAAAAACCTCTGAATTTTCATACTAGGGAGATTGTTTGCATTGTCTTCAAATAAATCAAGGCTCAGAGACAGATGCTGAAATTGCCACTGGCATTTCTCAGCGTACCGTAAGATGTTTCTTGTCAGTAGCAAAAGCCATACCGACAACCAAAGATCTGGTTAGTTCTTACGTCGCAGAGATACGTACGTCACCGCCATGGCCGAGCACATTGAAAGCTAAAACTAAACTGTTTTCAGCACGGCTCATAAAAACTGCAAAGCTTGCTTCCGTTTCGCAGCTAGATGATTTCGACTTATCAGTAGCCATAGCAACAGTTAGAGAAGATTACTGAGAGGGCAAATATCCCACAAGTAAGGCCATTCATTCGAAACTGAAAAACCAGTTGTAGGCGTGTAGGTTGTTAGTGAAATTATGACCAAACATCGCCACATGAAATACGAGATGGTAAACAACCGGAAGTGTTATACCGAGAGAATGGACATTGTTGCTCAACACCGTAGATTTTTTCGGCAATTTAAAAAATTGCGTAGCCAGAACTGCCTGTTTGTTTACTTGGAGCTAGGATTATTGGTTGTTTTGAGAGGATGCGACTTTCTAACAGATGGCCGGCTCCTCCGGCTGTGCAGCTCGCGTTAGAAGGCTTGCGGTGAAATTGCAGCGTGAAATTGAAGACAATGGCAGAATGTGTTTGCGATGAAGCACGACGATAGGTGTTGGTACTGAAAAAAACCTCACTAGATGCCTCCGAGCTGTGGCCGTTTGGACGCGATCTTGCAGGAAAGCCAGCGTAGCGGCCCCTCTTGGCTTCGTCATGTCTATACAAGCTTTAGCCTCTTTTAAGACAAAATATTCGTTTAGGGTTTAAATTCAGTGTGCGGCGCCATTCGTTTCTTCTGTTTTCTTTTTTAGTAATCGGTTGCTAACTGTTCATAGCCGATAACATCGGAACTAGTAGGTGGCCATTACAATATTCCCAGCAAAGAGTGCCAGGCGAGCATCGCTTCGTTGCCACCATTTTTTCTGCCACGTGATTTCAACATTTTGATGTGGGCGCTAGTCAAGCGAGAAGCCGCCTTCCATGCCAATAACACACATCCAATGCTGAGAATGACGCATCCTCCCAAACAACTAACAATCCTAGCTTGGACGAGACGTGTGCTGACGAACATCACAGCCACGAGATGCAATGGTAGGGCAAGGAGAAAGAATTAAGTGGCCGTTTCATACCGAAGGATCGACGTTTGATTTTGTAGCATGCTGGCTCTAACTGAAGATTTGTAAAGGTGCTCAACTTCTTTTCCAATTGAAAAGCTGGTTCAGACTGCCAGGACAAACGAACGCCAAAAAGAAGGGACTAGTAGTGAACAACCGCGCTAAAAATGTAACTCTGCCACAAAAGGACGACTGACCAACGAGCATCTAACAACGGACCAATCAGTGCTGCAGAATGAGTAGAGCTAGAACCCTTAATTTTCAAACCTAGGCTATGTGGTGTGGGCCCATACTGTGATTCTATACTTTAACTCTGCCTCCATCTTGCATTTTGCCGATCATGCTTAAAGCCGCTTGTTGGCCATTGGTCAGTCGGTGGGTAGCGGCAGTCCGCATATGAAAAACATGAAATCTTGCGATATCTATGACCGACAACGAACAACTGCGAACGACTGCCCGAGAAGTTGGTTGTCATAGCGATGGTCGGTCGAAAGGATCCATGACAAAACGGTCGCGGATAATTCGGTCCCAAAATTACAAATAGTGTGACAATTACAATAGTGCGATAACCCTACGAAAATTCGGTCTGACAAAAAAGAAAAAGTAAAAACGACCTCACCCAATTGGTTAAGTGAGTTTATATTAAGAAAATCTAAATTAGCTGAGTTCCGTGTAGTACAATAAACACGCGACAATGGCGGGTACCAGTCGACCATACAATGATTCGGAGGGCAGGAAAAGAGGTTTGGATCTTTGGTTGGCCATAGTCAAGCAACTGTATGGCAAGCCATCAAAGTGATTCAAACGGACCTAGTAGTGGAGTAAATTCTATTGATTTTCGTTCGGATGATGATAAAAGCAAGCCGCTTGGTCAGTCGTTAGTTACCAACGTACATATCAACTTAAGGTAAGGAGACCATGAAAATCGTGCTCCGTTTAAAGATGGCGGCCATTCAAAATGGCCGCCACCCCAAAATTTGTGCCCCATTTAAAGATGGCGGCCATTCAAAATGGCCGCCACCCCAAAATTTTTGATTTTTGTCTATTTCCGTTGACAATTCAAAAGCATAATATGAAGCGAAAACGTTCGGCACACAATTCTGGACAGGAAAGGTTCCATACATCTTTTACGTAAAAGCAACCATTGAACCCCAAAATCGTATTTAAAGTGTATCACCCTTAATTCGTACCAATGTTCTTTTTTTCAATTGGTTTGTATCGTGTTCAAATTGCTCTTGAGAACCCCCTAATAGCCCGAAAGGGACAAACTTAACTTTCTGAAAGGTGTGGATCTATTCTTTCTATCAATCCTACTCGAAATTGTATTACTTAGATTGGGACCGTCCATTGCCCGTTTAAAGGGTAGTTGTTATTGGTGTAGGAGCTAGTTTCAATCTCTAAGTGCTATTGTAATGCTCATATTTGTATTTATGTCTAAGTTAAACAATTTTGGTTAGAATTGATGGAAAGAATAGATCCCCACCTTTCAGAAAATTCTAAATATGTCCATTTCGTGCTGTTAGAGGGTTCGCAACCCTGCATTCACTCTTGATAAGTGAGGAATGAGAAGAGAAGTCAAAACGTTAACCAAGACGTAATAAAGAGGTTAAAAGGTTTTAACAAAGGTGAGAGAGGGATACAATGAGGAAAACATTGAGTGGGAGAAAGAATGATACAAGGTAATTTGTCAACACAAGTTGTAATAGTAATAGACAAGATACTTTTAAAAGAGCTTTTTTACAGAGATGACTGTTGTGGATCCGGGTGCTGCTGACATAGGGCCTTAGGGCTTCGTCGGGCAGATGACCATGAGTGGTTAACGCACACTAAAACCCTTTGAACCCGTTGTTGTGGATTTGCCATAAAGAAACACTCTAGGTAGAATCATTCAAGTATTAGGTATAACAGGCGGAACGACTGGCCCGAAAAGCGACATTTACAGGGTTGAGGGAGCTATGAGTGGCGACGATGCAGAGGCGTAAAGGCACCCCACACACAATACTAATAGTGAACCAGAAAGCTGCATGTAAATATTCATAAGTTGTGGATACAATAATTATGGTCTCAGTAGTTGGTTCAATGCAAAGTGCTGCATTTCAGATATTCTTTGAAGTATTTTGATAATATAAAAACCTTTACATTCAGGATAAAATACCATATGAGTCGCTACAGAACAGAAATTTTAACATGCACTGTTTTCAATCTACAACAAGAAACGTTGTGCAAATTTGTAATGTTTCATACCATTTCGTAAATAAAATCATCACGACTATTTTCTACAAGTTGGTAATATTTATTATATAATTCCCTCATATCTCAGAATTGTTTTGCCGTTTGAATTTAGATCAATTAGAAACTGAGATATGATTTTTTAGGCAAATGATGTAATTTACCACCTTTTTTTTCCAAGATGGCGGTCATTTTTTCAAGATGGTGGCGAATGCAATGGCGGCAATCTTGCGGACTTTCGATATGTTGCTGAGGATGAAGTTGTTAGAGGGCTCGCAATAGCACTTTGAAATCGAAAATCAACATACGCTTTTGCCGCTATGCCTTATCTCTTAACCTTTAAACGGGCGTAGGGTGGTCCCTACATAAGTAATACAATTTCGATTAGGATTGACAGAAAGAATAGATCCACATCTTTCAGAAAATTTTAAGTTAGTCCATTTCGGGCTATTAGGGGACTCACAAGAGCAATTTGAACACGGAAATCACTATACAAACCAATTGAAAAACAGGAACATTAGCACGAATTAAGGGTGATATACTTTAAATACGATTTTGGGTTCAATGGTTGCTTTTACGTAAAAGATGTATATCACCTTTCCTGTCCAGAATTTCGTGCTGAACGTTTTTGCTTCACATTATGCTTTTGATTTGTGGTGGCCATTTTGTCAAGATGGCGGCGAAAGTAATGGAGGGAATCTTGGGGACTTTTTGATATGCTGCTCAGGATGATGAAATGTAGCTGTGTACCAATTTTCAGCTTTCTCCTAATTTTGTCCGGGTCAAGTCCTAATTTGACTGGGCTATGGAGGACGCTGCTGTTATGTTGCTGAATTGACTGTTTGTCCGTTCTGACACTAAGTGCGATAAACCCAGCAACAAGTCGTGCTGCCATTCTTTAACTCTTAAGCTTGACAAGGCGACCGGGTGTGCAACAATGTTTACACAAGGACAGCATTGTTATTGCTTGTTGGTGAAGGGTATAACTTTGATCTTCCAGATTATCAGAACGATTTCGTAGACTGTCGTTTGATTGTTTCCCTGCATTGTCTTGTAGCACCGGTCACACACAAAAAAAAAATCATATAGAGTGCTTTTGTAGAATTATGTTTCATTTTGTAAAATGGTTCATTTTCATTTAGTAATGGGAGCAAAATCAACGAAGAATGTAACGGAATAATCTTTAATGCTATGTGACATTTTTTTCCAGATAGCGCTGCATCGGTTACTTCCCACCGTCCGACAGATTATGACAACGCTTTGTCGCAAACATCCTCAGCTGATGGAGCTAAACCCTTGGTTGCTGACAATGAACAATGCTGTCGATCAACTCCAACCATTATTACGACGACTGCAACCACCATTATTACAGATGCAATCCATGTCTGGCCCTCCTTATCCACAGTTGAGAAAAGTGTACGAGTTGTTGCTGAAATTCTTGGGCCAATTAGATATATTTGCACCACTACTCGCAGATATGCAGCCTCTTTTCAACAAACTTAATCCATGGTTAACGGGAATGCAGGTAAAGACACACAAAAAAAATACAACTAATGTATTTCAAGAAACGTCTTCTGAAATACTATAGTTAACTTATAACCCAAAAAAGGAATTTTTTAATAGCCTTCCTCTAAATGACGATCCTTTCCTTGGTTGAAGCGCTTTTGGAAAATGATGTTCTACATACAATAACAATAATCTTGAACAATCTTACCAAATAGTAATTTTCACATTTAGAAACGTGTATAACCATTATTATGTTAGTTAGCTATGCTAAAAATCATATTATTTATAATAAAGATCGAACCAATGAACACGGATCGTCCAAGTTCACTGAAGTTCTCGTGATTATTATTGGTGGCTTAATTGTTGCTGGTCGCAACCCTAGTGGCCTGATGTTAAACGTGTGGTTGAAGTAACTTGGATATGTGTGAAAAATATCAGTTGTGCTGTGAGTGGTACAGGCAAACCCCTTCTGGCAAGCTGCCGCCTTAAAATGACCTTAATGCGAGGAAGGGGTTTCGTTAAGTCAGCCAAGGTCGACTGAAGTAGCTTAAGGCAGCTGAGGAACAAATTTCATTTCTCGTCTCCTGTCTTTTGATACCATGCGAGAGTTCACACTGGTTGGCAGATCCTCTGCATGTTGCTTTAGTAATGCGTGTTGCTTTAGTAAAACTAACCATATAGTTTGGTTCGCTCACTCCATTGGCGTCGATCAATGCTTCATGTAAGTCCTGTGATTCCTGGAGCATCACAAAATCGATGTACTGATTACGTTGACGCAAAATTAATTGCAATTCTTGCTCACAGTTTGTTCATCATATTCCTCAGCACGTCTGCTTTTCATCTACATCATTCAAAACGTTTGTTTGCACGTTTGTACGCCTTCTCCTCCAGAAGTAATTCCCTATGAAGGTGAGAGATGATAGATTGAGTGAGAGCAAAGCGAGACACCAACTGAAAAGGTTTAGTTTACGTTGAAATCGCTTGCTTTGTTCGCTCAATCCGCGCACTACCGTCCTTTGGAAACACTAATGTTTGGCACCCTTTTAAAACTAGATCTACGGGTCTGATCTTTCCATGCATCAAGTCATTTGATACAAAACCAATTTAAGATCTATATGTAGTACTAGTACGATACAAAATACGTTGTCTTTGTTTTTGTGTGCATCCTTTTCCAGATTATCTCAGTACGTAACTAAGAGCTTCAAGACGGTTTGTTTGTCACGAATTTTAACCCGTGCATGAACAAACATCACGAGGGTAAAAAAACCTTTGCCGTTGCTTTTTCAGGTTCTTTCGCTTATTTGAGGGTCATAATATCACGTTAAAGCGATGAAAATAGGCCTAACCTGCGTGCAATTAACTTATCATTTTGTTTTACTCCCATCTTTGTAGGTGCTTTGGTCCCAGAGGAGTAGAGGTACAAACACGCACGCACGCACGCACATCGTACGTCTTTTAATGATGTAGATAGCATTCTGCCGATGTGTGTAGCAAGCATTTTAAAATATTCACTGTCCGATGCCCGTCGGTTATTGCTTTATACCATTTCTTTTGTTCCTGTAGGCTCACGTGTATCGTTTGCAACCTCTCATACAGAAGCTTCATCCATGGATTGGAAAGGTCCCTCGATTATCGAACAAGCTGGCTCCCATCGTGGGTAATCTACTTCAACATCTTCCAATACTACTTCCCTTAATGGCTTCCATCAAAGCCCCTGTGACCCGCCTTCAGCCTTGGCTAGGAATGTCTCAGCCTTTGCTCCATCGTCTGCGTCAGCTGGTAGAGGCACTGCAGCCAATTTTTCACAGAATGCAACCAACACTAAACCAGATTGATGCACCGATTTCTCGAGTAGTACCACTACTCAATGACCTTCTGCCACTGCTGTACAAGCGTACACTCCAGGTAAGTTTACGTTGTATATAGCTCAGTCAGTGCAATAAAAATGTCCGCCAACCTTCGGTGTGGTAGGGTTCCTTAATACAATGAGGCAACTAACATACCATATACAGCAAAAATGATCCCAAAGAGTTGATACATCACCATTAATGTTAGTTCCCATTAGTTTAAGTGACATAAGTGCCGTCTTTCGACCAAGAAATTGAATCTTGTTCAAGGTACCAAGTAACTCCTAAAGCTGCATTAACTAATACTAAATATGGTGCTGCCGTACGGACAAAAATGGTAACAATTTAGCGCATAACAACACTGCACCACAGCTGTGTTGATCACTGTAACTAAGCGTGTTTTAACGCAATGTTTAGAACAGTATACCTTGCATGTTAACAACGTATTAGGAATAGTTTGATGTGATGCTATTGCTGCTCGTTGTTTGCCTTGGATATAATAAAAGCAAAGCTTCAGCTGGACTGGTACATCATTTCTGGTGTTTATGGCGACTAAAACTATCGTTTTGGGAACATCACGACATATCTTAGGCCCCATTTATAATATGGATTTCGACGCGTACGCGTGACGCTCGACGCTCGGCGCGTACGCCAGTTCATGAGCAAAGCAGTGCGCGTGGACAGTCTGCTTGGCCCGCTCGTGACATCGTCACGCTCAGGCAAACGCTCTTTCATTTCCAAATCAAACGCTTGAGCAGACGCGTGAGCTTGCTAATGCTGACCACTACTCCGATCCAACTCTACTGTTTCACAACTTCCCCCTTCTACAACGGCAAGATTCGATGCCATTCGGCTCAAGGTCACTGTAATTAAGATATTTGACCGTTTATTTTGAGCATTCAATCTTTTAGCACACCACGTTTTCCTTTCTTGTTGCGCCGATAGAATCCGTTCATGCCGCCATTTTCCTATCCCAGCATGCAACAACTAAGCGGGCGAGCGTCGCTTGGCGCTCACCGATCAAAGTCCAGTAGATATTCGCGTGACGCTTGAAAATAGCAAAACGCGCGCGTTGGCCCACCTGCTCTATATTTATAAATGCTCGCGCTTAAGCGTTGACCATGGGAAAAACTCGTGCTTCACGCGCCGAGTGTCACGCGTACGCGTCGAAATCCATATTATAAATGGGGCCTTACACTATAAGAAGGTTTCCGAGCTAAAGGTGAAAGCAAAGAGGAGTAAACAGTTAATTGTATCGAGCAAGTCATTTTGTATATCGTAAAACAAAAAAAGTGAGATGATTAAGTTAAGTCGAACAAAGTAATTATTTTGTAGTGTAAGCCAAGTGTCGAAGAAAGTCCTTTTACGAGTTGAGCTTGAAAATTCTGTGTATGGTTTAGAAAAGTGCGAGGGCTTACAAATGCCCCCGTTATTGTGTAGTCGCGTAGACTCGTCGTTTCTGCACGTGGCTGACGGTGCAGGTGGGGTTTCCCAGGAATGTATAAGCGGCGATCGCGTTGTTGACAAGGTCGCCATTGACAACAGGGATTCCATTAAGAATTCCCCTGCTCTAAACTTAAACAAGACTGTCCCCAGAAATCTTGAATTATCTGCTTTTTGTGTCTTGTGCCAGGGAAACTTAACATTCAGTCTTGAATTGGAGTCCACACACGAAGTTATTTTAAACCCAAATGATGAAGTTGGCTCGTGCACATGTCTAGACTGTAAGAGTGTAGTCCTTTACAAGTCAGGCAATATTACTTTAAAGGAAAATCTAAAGTAAACAAATACGGATGAGGTCTTAGATTTATCACGTAATGCAACAATTTTTGAATCCTGAAAACAGTTAGGTATGTGGGACTGCCACTGTCGCAGACATTGTTGCAAGTATGCCTAGGCAACCTCACGAAAATACTGTGCACCTCAACAAGGTAATGGAGTTTTTAAATACCACATCCGATATGATGAGGTTGGAAAATGAAATTAGTATTGAGGCATTATCTGCTAAACTTGATAATATGCAGCAGAACTTAAATTGACAGCCTGACGAAATTAAATGGTGATATCGCCACTCGTCATAAAAGATTTGAAAAAAAAAATAACGCTCAACTGAATGTAAGTGACGACGGTAAACGGAAATAACTCCTAACAGCACTTGCAATGACGGTTTGACATATTTTGAGGTCTTGTGATTAAAACAATCGATGAGTTACATTAACTGTTACAAGTAAAATCAGGAACCTTGGACACAAAACTCGAAAATGAGATACTGAAGCTTACGGAAGTATTACTGACGTTTCTTGATTTAAAAGCTCGACTTTGAAACTATATCTGCAGACAGTAAGGTTAAAAACTGCGATTCGGTCAGTCTCAAAGTCTCAATACTGCTGTCAAACCCGACTGGTAGATCGGTCTAACTGCTGTCATCACTTCTTGACAGCAACACATTAAAACACGCTCAAATTTACAAACTAACAGTTATCTGATTGGAAACAAACTCCATCCAGATGTTAAACACATAAAGTGTGCCATATAAAAAATGACAAAAGGTTCCCTGATCCTGTTACGTTCAAAACACCGAATAGTTGCCCAAACTCTGGCAGTAGGCTGAAACTTGACGCTTCAACAAAGAGTAATGGTACATCACACTTCACTGCCAATGAAAAACGTTTCCAGCACTGTTCGTGCTTCTCCTTGTACCGTGTTATGATTGGAACGTTTCAATCCTTAGCGAAAACTTTGGCACCAAACTTTACGAAAAATGGAAACTCAGTGACAAAGCAATGTATAATTATTGGTGACTCAAATGTTCGTAGACTGAGTCTGCCAGTCAAGTATTCTTCTACATGGACGTATCCCGGGGTAACTATCGATTAAATTATCAGACGTGTCAGCCTACTTGGAAGCGTGGAACCCAAGCCGATAATAGTAGTATGTAAGGTGGAAATAATTCGGGTCATGATTTCCACAAAACATTGCCAACAAGATATCCGTACTTACGTTGGTAATCCATGAAAGCCAACTACTTGCGGAGGTCACTAGTGTGGGTCTTGTACCTCGAGCTGGATTGTAGCTATTTCAATACTGTCCCCCAATGACTATTAACGCTGTTAAGTTTTTCATTTAAGATAGGGAACCATCCTCCCACACTCTTTGGGCTTTAGATGCTAGAATTTTCATCGGTGGGACGTCGATCGTTAAGTCCTACCTTTGGGAATAGGCTACATTATGTTCTATACAAGCTTCGTTTAATTTATTTATTCCTGGGTCCCCTCAAGCTAATATTTCTTCTGGTTTCATTTCTGATCCTCAGCAGTGGTAATCCCGCAAATACACTTTGCCAGATTTGACAAACGAAGCTTTTGAGTACTACATGAATTGTAAATCAGACCTTCATCTTCCAGTTATTTTACGCGATTGTAATAATTGGAGATGCCAAGTGGTTAAAATTGCACCGTTTACTTTTCATAACAGTATTTCATTTTTCCTTTTTTAATTTTTCTTTTTTAACTTGGACTTAAATTGCGATAGGCGGCATTTTTTTCTCGGTCAGTGATTATGCGTCTTCACCCCAGTTCCATTAAAATTTCGAACATTTCGTTTCTGTGACCTTCATGCCTCGTCTGGCTGGATGTGTACAAAAGCCTCAACATCTTCAAGTCTTTAGAATTGTTGTATTGCTTGTAATCCACAACACATCGATTTTTTTTAACCATGTCTTCCCCTTTTCGCCATTTTGAAATCTTCCCAAATAGGTACTATTATCGAGATGAACTCGGTAACCTTATTAAACTTAGGTGATTTAGTAGACGGATCATTGGTTTGATAGATGGGACGAGTACTTTTCAAAAGAGGCTTAAGCTGCCTTGACTTCAGCGGCAAAGGACGTTTCATTCAAATCCTTAAAAACCAGCGTACTCCAAGCAAGCCCTATTCACTCCCTCCGAAATCTGTGCAACTTTCCATCAAAAGCTCGCGCGATCAAAACGTGCTGCGCCATCTATAGGACGCGATACGTCGGCCCCCACTACTTCCGGATAAATCCAAGACTGACGCTGAAAGTGATGCAAACGCCCGCAGTTAGTGGTCTCGTGGCAAAATTGAGAAACTATAGTGTTTCTAACGGAGTTTTGCACGCATTGCTAGAGCGGTAAGTGTAGCAAGTGAGTTATCCCGTAACGAAGTGGAGTTATTAATCCAAGCTCCAAGCGTCTTCCAGGATATTGCTGACCACTTCAACCACTATAGCGTTCTCAAAACTTTCTACGGGTTTATTACCAATACTCATTTCTTTAGTTACCATATTATATTGCAGTCAAAAGATTGGATTGGTCTCTCTAGGATTTTCGAAAAAATTCGAGCGTTCCACCTTCTTGGAAAAATATTAACTCTTTAAAAAGTTTTTACACTATTCTTGACCCAAAATTAGTTTTTAAAAATCATTAATTTTGATTTTTCATTATAAACTTGCAGTTAGTATGCTTGATACTTCCACTCTTTTCCCGGTCATATTAAAAACATTTTTTAGTACCGCAACATAAAAAGTGCTGAAAATCCAAGATGGCAGCAAATCACTAAAATATCTTTGTTCGGATCGCATTCAAAATCTCGACATGTTTAGAGGGTAAAATTCCACCCCCTGGCTTAATTTCAAACTGACATTTTCACCAGGTATCTCGAATTTGTCAGTTTCTTCCTTATTCTGCATCCCACCTGTTTCAACATTACAATTTATTCATATTCTTTATTGGTTATAAATTCTTTTGCATTTACGGCGAAGTAAAAGAGGATTGGTAAACAAAAGAATTGGAACAATCATGAAGACTGGTTTAGATTTTTCTTTTACCCATCCTTGTTTAACAGTGCTACTGTTTTTTGTTTAGATGGACCGTATTATGCCTCTGCTTCATCGCCTTAAACCCATCTTCAGCCCGGTGAACATGTTGCTGTCCCGTCTTCAACCAATTATGCTTCAGTGTCAACCCCTACTTATGCGAGTCAGGGAGCTCATTGGCAAGTTAATGCCAATTATGTTACAGCTGCAACCATTAATACTGGAAGTGCAACCAATTATGGTGAGAGGTCATCCTGAACTGGCGCCCCTACAACCCACCATGTATCAATTGCACCAGTTCCTAAAGGATCTCCAGGTAATACAATTGTCACTGTTGAATACATTGTTTAACCAGTTGCAGTGAATTTTAGCTGATGGAACTATGCAAAGCCCTAAAAAAGGCAGTAGTTAAATACGTTACTATTCTTTTCTCAATAAACCAGACAAGAGGGTAACAAACACGGGGCAGAGCCTGATTTGTTTTTGGTGTTCGAGTTCTGACACACCTGGGTGGGACACGAATGTTCGTCAGCAACTTTACATATTGTGACAGTGGCAGTTTGGTACACGTTATTGTCATTAGCGATTTTCTCTGCTTTTAATAATTGTGTATAACAGAGACAGCGGATCGACCGCTTTGGTGAAAAGCATTTTGAAGAACTCTTTAATACAAGAAATATTGTGAAAGCTACTTTCAAAATTTGAAATACATTGGATGTTTTAAAATGGCTAAAAGTACAGTTAATTCAACCAGAAGTTGAATTCAATGCATACATAACGTAATTTGTGCACAGAACGATAGTTGACTTTCAGTTTTTTTTTTCAGAAAATTTTGAAAATTATGCGTACATTTTTGGAATCAAGAGTTCATTTTTAGATCCAGAAATGTGTTTCCTATTTTTACTTTTTGGAAATGTATGGACTAGAATTGGGATCCACAGTGTCCCAAATGTCCCAGAACCTTGATAACTTTTGAACGGCTTCACCAAAGAAAACATCCTTTAGGAATGTAAGCTGGTCGAAGGGAGCTACCATATAGCATAGCATGAGAGGCAATGTCTATCATCCTCACCCCCCCCCCCTGCAAAGGTGCTCCAGTCATGAAAAATGTATTATTTTCAAATGTAAACCTCCCCCTCCCTTCGAGTAGGACCTCATTGTTAAAGTCTCTACAAGAGCAATACAAGAAAGGCGGTGAAAGGCCCACCTTGATACCAAAGTGGCCGGGCATCGTATTTCAAAAATAAGTGCCATACTCCTATAGTTGGGAGAGTTCATTTGACCACGATAGGCCGCGTTAAAGCAGAGGTGAAAGCATTCTTCTGCCTCACTTTTAGGCTATAATCCAACCCCTTTAATTTACTTCGTTGATAGAAAGAAAATAGCATGTTTCGTCCTCTGCACCCCTTCAACCTGCCTTGCGTTTACTGCTCTTAAGCCTTTCTGAAGCATTTCGGGTCAGGGGATCAAGCATCGATGTCATAAGAAGCATTTTTGTGGCAGGGTATGTTTTCTACGACTTTCCATGCAAAGTGCGACTGTTATTTTAAAACTTTGATTCCCTCCATTTTAGTTAGTCAAAGGATCATGGGGGTCTTTTGCAATATTTCTTCTCTTCATGAGTCTTTTATAAGGCGGCATAACTCTGAATGGGTATTTACGTTTGAAAAATAATAGTTTGCTCACCCCCTGCGCCCCCCCCCCTTGCTGGGGGAGGGGGAGGGAGGAAAGGACGTTGCGTGGTAACATAAGGTAGCACCTTCTCACCAACTTCGATTCCCCAAAGGACGTTTTCCTCAGCTGACCAGCTCAAAAGTTACGGTGTCCTGGTACTTTGGGGACACCCTGCTGAAATTTACATGTGATACTATTTATTAACTATTAGCCGACTGACTGCTCTCAACAAGTAGCTACTAGTTATTGATTAATAGTTGATTGCTCTCTGCAACCTGCTGCTAGTTGTTTGTTTGATACCAGTAGCACCTTCTGCATCCAACTGCTAGTTTTCTCAATGATTGATATTAGTTATTTGATGGGAGTTGGTTCCCTTTGCAACCAGCTGTATGGTTGTATTTAGTTACTAGCGGGTGTTTACTTACTAATTGTTATGCAGATTCTTCTCGAGGCTACCAACATTTCCCAAGTAACCTGGTGATAAACTGATAGTTTTGTGAAACAAATAAAATCTGTGAGGAACCAGATTATACAAATAGTTTGTAGTAAGTTCTTCTGCAATAATTCGCAACCAGATAATATTTGGAAGGGCAATGACTATCAGGCTGCCATGGTAAATGAAACAAGATTGCAAGCAACGAAAGTTTTAAAACAAAGCCTAGAAACAGAATAACCTAAGACTGTCTAATCACCATAAAAAAGATGAAAAATAGGAAATTTCGTTCAGTATTATGGAGCATTTTCAAATGCCACAAAACAGTAAGACTGTCTGTTGCTCAGACAGTGAATTTTTCATATTTTTTTTTATATTGTCTTTTGAGCTGATTTAAGGTCAAACTGAGTTCACAGTGAGTTTAAAGTATGACCTCCAAATTTTAGGTTTAACTTTTTTTTTTAACTGGCTTAATGCAGAAAATGCGGTTGTCATGCCCCAAGGTGCTGGCCCGCTGGTCGCAGTGCACTTCTCTACATCCAATTCTGATTGTTTCTGCTGTAGGTTGATCCAAATGAGCTGTGTCATCACATGCATTCAGATTCCTTCCAGTGTTAGGTGCTAACCTGTTCCTGTTGTGTGTTGTGTTATCCCAATTTCCGGTATTTGTTCCTTAAAGCCAAGTACGTTAAAGTGTGGCTGTTCCTCTGTTTGAGTGCCCATTGAAAGTGGCATGTCGTCTTTTGTGCTATTTGGCTTTCGTGTTTGCCTATGATCAATTGCATTTTCCTTACGTGGCAGATTCAACACTCTGAACTGAGAAGGCATGCAGCCATCCTAAGGCAGTTAGTCACAACCTAATCAAGCCTTGCCTTCATTAGTTAGCATGAGCGATGTCCACTGAAATAGCGTGGGGATGGACGTTCTGTCAATGTGCTGATCTGTGTGCGTGCCTGTTTCCCCCACTGACCCGTCGTGCAAAGGTGATCAGGAAAATCAGGTCGACCACTGCGCTGTTTCTCCTAATTGGTCTCAATTGGTCGACTCGTATGTCAGTTTCTGAATTTACTGGTGGGATCTTCCAACAATCTTAACTGGAGAGATGGAGTACATTCTGCAGGGCAGACTCCACCATCTGCCAGGCGTATAACTTTGCATTTGGATACTCTCTGTAGATTGTTCCAGGCTCAGGGCTTTTCAGCAGAATTTCTGAGCAGACTTTTGCAAGCTCAGACACAAGACATACGAGAGCAATTACTGACGTTGGCTTAGCCATGCCTGTATTTTACTGTTACGAAGCTAATCCAAGACATCCGTTGTGATCCGATTTATTAGCCTTCTTTGAGGAGGTGTTCTCATCGTGGCTGTCTTAAAACGCCTGAGGGGCTGAACGTCGGCAATGGATTCAGTGTTCAAATATCAGAATCCAAAGAACTAGTGTCGTCTGACCTTTTGACTAATTTGTTCAATACATTTAGTATCCAGAGGTCTAAAACAACACGCATTTTTACAGTGTGGTAACTGCCACTGGCACTGACAGACTATTAGAGGTTCTATGTTAGCCATTGAACTCAAGTGTTATTGGAAACGGGTGCAAAAATGGAATGGAATCTGCTTTATCACGTGAAGTTCATTGTAGCAAGACTGATATTTTTTATAGCTATTCATTAAATTAAAACCTATACAGGGTGAACATAAGTCTGGAGAAGCCTACTGCCATTCTAAATCTAAGACTAACTTGTCTGAAGGATAACTCCTGCCCTAAGCGCCGGTGCACACGTGCGTTTTTTGGACGCTGTGGCGACACTGCGGCGCTGCTGCAGTGACGCATCCTATCAATGCACACGTGCGTTTTATTAACCGCGATGACGCTGCGGTGCCGCTTCGGTGAAGTATGTGCGCGTACAGTTCCCTAACCTCGAGTACAAAAAATTATAGTGTGAAACCAATGAGACAACGTTGCTTTTTTCGCATACTTCGTGAACAAAAAATATATTTTAAAACCATTGCGACGAATTTTGGTACATTGATGTACTAATTTAAGACGTACCAGGGGAAAGTGTTATACATCCTTTGCAGATGAACTAAAAAATTTGGATAAGTTCTTTAATTACTTCCCAATGAGTCTTCAATCATTTCTGCAGCAACATTTCATATTTCAGGATAGTTCTTTACTCCCCCAATAAACAATTCCATGGCTCTTTCTTCGAAATTGGACGACATTTTCGGTAACGCTTTTGCGGTAAACGGCGGACGTGTGCACCGCTCAAGTCATCCAAGGTACTCAAAGACGCAATTGCGTTTTTTAACGCTGCGGTACCGCTGCATTGACGGGGGAATTGCGGTGCAAAACGGCCGCACGAGCGGCGGGCAGTAACGAAACGTCGACGCAGGTACTTGTGCAGTATCCAACAGATGGTACGTAAACCAAACCGCAAATGCGATACCGCAGCGGCGACCGCACGTGTGCACCGGCGCCAATGGTCTGATTTTCATTTTTTTTTTTTTTTTTTGCTTTAGTATTGGCTTACAGTTCTCTACACCTTTCCAATTGACGTGTAGTTCAAAATTTAGCATCATGAAAACCTTGAAGTACCATTCCAAGGTCATTTAAACTACTATCATTACATGTCCCCCGACCCATAGGATATGTACGTGCATATTCGTTGTTCACTTCTTAGCAGATGTGACGGCAGCAGGCTTCTCCAGACTTTTGCATTCAACGCATGTTCAACGTGGGTTATCCTCAAATAAATTAATGGCCAGGCTTTCCATAACTGGTTGCATGGGGTCGGTCGCGACCCAGAACGAGATTAATATGAGCATGGACACTCCGTCGAACCATCTTCGAGCTTACCTTTATCTGCTTCTGGTGTTTGAGGTAAAAGTATGTTAAAAATCAAAACCCCAATTTTAGTAGGTTAAACTGAATTAGGTAAGATACTTAACTTCCCTTGCTAAAAACCCGCTCGTCCTCTCGACCAGCCGCCTCATTGTTGGTGAATGGAATGAACCTGTGTTCTGTGACTCGCTGATTGGAATTAACAATCAGTACAGATATTGTGAGCTGGTTGTACGGAAAGTGTTGCACCTTGATACATGACAACTGCAGATGTTAAATTTAGGTAGTTAAAAGGTTAAACCTAGAAATATGCTACGGTATTCGTTTTAGGGGTAAAAACCAAACAAACAAACAAACAAAAACCAATTTATCGACGTTTTTAAGTATTTACCCCTAACCACTTACTTACAAATTGTGAAATAAACGAAACTATTTCTAACCGGTTTGCCGGTTTGGAATTGGTCATTTCTTTTGTTTTAGCCACAAATTAATGACTCAAAACAATAAAATCCAGAATTAGATTTCAGTTGATTCTGCCGTTTCGCGAGCTTTGCGTTCCACGTACCGATGCATTTCAGCTCGTACAAGTTAGATACTGGGCAATTGCCTCATTTTATACTCGGACGGGAGCCTATGGAAAACAAAACCATCCTTCACCCCCGTGGTATTCATTGTTGGTAAAGCTGTCGTAATACAATACTGGTTGTTTTGGTTTCAGGTTGATCTAAAGCGATTTCTTCCTCCCTTGACAGATCTACAGGCTCCGTTAACACGTCTTCCTCCCAGGATGATGCAACTGGAGCCGATGCTTTTAAAAATGTCTCAATTTCCGGATCAAGCGGAGGCACTGGTCCGTCGCGTTGAGCCTTTGTTAGCCCAAGTGCAACCTGCCCTGGCATGGATGTTTCCACGATTAGCCCTTCTTCAGATCCTCTCCAGTAGCGTGGGGACCATTTTTGATATTATGCTGCCAGGTTTGCAACGCCTTCTGCAACTTACGTTCGCCGCTCTTCGCCCTATTCAGCGTTTATGAAACAAATTATGGAATTAGCTTGTTCGTGTACCTTCCACTTTGTCACAATGTTGATGTCCTGCTTTGTCTTGTTATTTTGTTCAGGAAGGATGTCTTTGTGGACTTGTGTCGCAGATATTGCTCGGTTTTTTTGTAATTTTTATTTAAAATGTACGTTTGTGATAGTTTCGTCGAACGTGTTAATAAATGGGTTGGATTTAATTTATTCATTTCGTATCTCATTTCGAAAAGAGTGATGGAGAGTGAGAATTATGGTAAGAAGAGGGAGAGAAGTGAGGGAGTAAAGGAGAGTCCAAAGGAGGAAGAGGGAGGCGTGAAGGAGAAAAAAACAAGGGGGAGTGAGGAAGGATGACAAATACGAGAGAAGTGAGCCAGGAACATAAATAACAAGGGGGCAGGGGTACAAGCGCCCACCAAAAAAAGGCATGTATATTTTGGAAAAATCTAATTCGTCGCTTTTTTTAAAAAGCTGTTTTTTTTTTATGAAACCATACGTAACGTAAAGCAAGAAAAATAATCGTACAATAAAGATAAAATCATCGTACGTTTTCTAGATTGGCGTTAAAGGGGCGTAAAATGTGCTCCCCCCCCCCCCCCCCCAGCCAAGAAAAGCGAGCAGGTTGAGGAGCAACAGCCCTGTTATCAGCGTCCTCGTCTCCAAACGAAGTGGATGTTGGTTTGAATCTTTACAATCGACAGTTTGCCCAGCATAATCTCTTCATTCCAGGAGTACCAAAACGGGTAAGCTAAGAGATGGGGGCAAAACCACTTCATTGACTCGCCGCGAGCTCCGTGATGGGGCCCCGTGGACCACAAGCAAAGCAAGCAGCAACAGCCCCACGGTCGGCGTCCTTATCTCCAAACCACTGAAATGAACTGCCCTTATATGGGGTGACTGCTCTGTCGATATGGTTTCAATCCAGACTAGCAAAATGTGAGTTAAAAAGTTGTGTCAGGCAGATGCGGATTTCTAGACCCGAGTTGAATTCTTTTACAGTTGTCGAGACAATCTTTGCTGCATGGTCGCTGTTGCGTGCCTATTGCTTGGTATATTCAAAGGTCTTGAGAAAACAAAACAAAAAAGGAGATAAGTAAATTGGAGGAGTAGGGTTTGGATGCAATGATAATTCACGAACCATAAAAAAGGGACAACGTTGTGTCAGAATGTTATTGGAACAATTAATTCACCTGTCTGTATTAATCCGCATTTATCCTAACCGATATGTTTACCGCTATCATCTTGGAGAACTCCGTTTAATTAGGCAAACTTCCTACTAGTTGGAAACAAGCCGTTATTAATCACAGCTACAAAACAAGGGAAATGCAGCTGCTTCTTGAAAGTATAGACCTATCTTTCTGGCATGTGTATCTTGCAAACTCCTTGAGCATACAGGGTGGTCCATAAAAAACGCAACAGCAAAAATTTTTCCAAACTTTTTCTAAGTTTTTGAAACAGTTCTGGATCCAAAATTCAATCCCGATTCCGAAAAACAAGATATTATTTATCGAATTAAAGAAAAATTTAGAAAATTTTCAACTTTCGTTCAGTGAAGTGACGATGCACTATGCATCGTCTATCTCAAAATGTTTCCAAGTCAAATTCGGTCAAAAAAATGCAGAAAATAGAACCAGATTAAAAAATCCAACATGCGAGTCGAATGAAGTGGTCCCATTGTTCACCCTTTTTTTAGCGTTGTTAGCACCCTCCATAACCGTAAAGGGACAGGCAAATGTCCATTGAAACTGTACTAGTTTTTAAATTTGAAAATTACATACCAATGTACAATTTCAGTAAACAATGGCTGTATTGCACTTGGATTGATGCAAGGAAAAAAAGATGATAAAGACAACGTCATTCGAGAAGCAAAAAGAAAACATCATACAAAACTTCATGACGAATGGCATTAAAATAAGGAAAATGCACAAATGATGAAAAACGAACATTTAGAAAAAATGATAACCACATAACTCAAAAGTTAGAAAATCTAGTTACTAAAACAGGTCAACATTTTCATGCAGTACATCAACAATAATTGTTGCAGCGAATGGCACTGTGTGTAACAATTTACGTGGGGGCTCACTGAAACGGGATGAAGCCGGGCAACAACCACGGATCTAAAACACGCGGCACATGCATAGTGATTTTAGATAAACAGAGGCAAACGCAGAACAATAATGCTCCCCACAACCATACACCTTGTATCTTAAAGTCAAACAATACAAAACGACGCCCAAGTTAAAACGAAACACGGTCGTATTGCTGAGCTCGAAAATCAAATGGTAGACAAAGACAGGAAGGGAAGGGGGAAGTAAGGTTTGGAAAATTTAAACTCGCCAAAAGGGTGAGGGGCAGACGATAGGAATGCGAGGGGCGTTTGAAGGCCGGGTATGTATACACGGTGCTACGTATGCGGGTCGTCTCTCAGCAGACACTTTTGGGGGCATCATGATGGGAGGGGAGGGGGAATTGTCTTTATGGCGATTGCTGACAAGGAGGAAGTGTGGTGGCCAGTTGATGTAAGCATTCTAGTTTCGCAGGAAAAAAAATTAAAGGTGGGTAAATGCCTGAAAGAAGGAAGGGGGCCCTATCTGTAATAATTCTATTGACAAAACACCGTCTCTTGCACTAGCTTTGTTGTCTTGATTTTGTTTGGTTTTGGAAGGGCTAACGTTAGGTATGATGTAGTAATAGAGGATGGTTAGGCAATAGATGACGAGGGAGAATGGGTGGAAAATTGCCAATTTTATGACATATTACGTTTTTTTTTTTTTTTTTTAATAATAATAATAACCTTTATTCAAAGAGTGTTGCCGAAGGTCTATAAAAGTCCTTGTTTGGCTACACATTTAGACGATTTCACAATCAAGATAAAGAAAAATCTATACAACAAAATTAAATCACACAGTATGGTAAAAAATATAAAAATAATAATAATCACAGACACATAAAAAAAAAAAAAAGAAAAAACAATAATTAAAAAATAAAACTATACCTTAGTCGTTAATTAGCCATTCTTTTATTTTGTGTTTGATTGAAGTGTACTGAGTTAAATCTAGTAATTTTGATGGAATTAAATTGAAAATTGTTGGAATATAATGATCTTTAGTTTTTGAGCCATAATTATTTTTAATTAGTGGAATATGGAACCTTAATGTTTTATCGCGAAGGAAACCCATTTTAAATTCATCTTTAATTTTTAAATCGTTGCAAAAGTAATTTTTATGTATAATAATATAGTTCCTCAATTTAGTTACATTTAAAATTCTGTGTTCCTTGTATAATTCTTTAGTAGATTTGTAGTGGTTATGTTTTCTGAAAAGAACCTTTAAAATTTTATTTTGTACCTTTTGTAGCCGATCAATAAGGGTTGAAGAAGCAAAACCATACACTTCAATACCATATCTAAGATGACTGGTAACCAATGCATCAAAGACGATTCGTTTGTTCTTATTATTCAATAGCGATTTAATTTTATAGAAGAAAGGAATCATTTTTCTAAGTTTAGTGATCAGAAGATTAATGTGATGAACATGTTTCCAAAAATTGTCGACCCCAAGTCCAAGATACTTACTTTCAGTAACTTGCTTCACCTTGGTACAGGTTAAAGTACAGTTTGAATAATTTAGACAGTTTTCTGTATGAATATATAAATCGGTACTTGAATATTTTCGGTGTGTAGAACTTATATCAATTGAACAGGTTTTGTCTTCATTTATGAATAAATCGTTAGTCAAAAACCAATAGTTTAAATTATCAAAATCTTCTTTTAGGTTAGATTCCATAATTAGTTTATCGGACTGTATGGACAGCAAAACAATATCATCAGCAAAAAGTATTATTTCGCATGTTTTTATGCAGTTCGTGATATCATTTATGTAAATGCTGAATAAAAGAGGTCCTAGGACAGAGCCTTGAGGTACTCCGAAGCAAATATCACATGGATCACTGGTATTGTTACAAATTTTGGTACATGCCTTTCTGTTATTCAGGTAACTCTTGAGGATGTTAAAACATTTACCCCTAAGCCCATAATTTTGACATTTATTTAAAAGTTTTTGATGATCAATGGTATCAAAAGCCTTCTGTAAGTCAATCAGCATTGCTTTAATGTACTTGCCGTTGTTAAGGGAAGAAGAAATTAATTCGTTAATGTGTTTTAATGCATCTTCAGTGCTTCGCTTTTGTTTAAAACCATATTGCTTACTTGTAATAATATTGTGTTTGTTCAAAAAGTTCAAAATATTTTTTAAGAAAAATTTTTCAATAATTTTATTAATGTTAGAAAGAAGTGCAATAGGTCGGTAATTGTCTAAATTTATCTTTGTACCTTTTTTGTAAATCGGCCTAAGAATTTGAATTTTCAGTTCATCAGGCCATTTTTCAGTGTCGATTATTGAGTTTATAAGCTTAGAAATAAAGATTGATGAATTTTCAATTGAGTCGGTAATATGAGACATTAGTATACCGTCATTTCCAGTTGAATTGTTAATCTTCAGACTTTTGATAATGTTAGTAATCGTGAAAGGGTCACACTCATAAATTACAATAGAATTTTTCACGTTTTTTTTTTTTTTTTTTTTTTTTTTTTTTTTTTTTTTTTTTTTTTTGGGAACAACGTTGGAGAAATGTTTATTTACTCTATCGCTTAATGTCTTAGGATTATCATACTTAAAAGCTTTTAGAATTTCCTGATCTAAAGATGTCTTCTGTTTTTTGTCAATAAATTTGTTTAGATGTGTCCAAATATTTTCTTTCTTATTATTAGTATTATCAATCAATTTTGTAAAGTATTTTTGTTTACACTCATTTACTCTTTTGGCTACTTCTATTTTAAGCCTATTGTATTCTTTCAACTTTACAGTATCAATGGTGACGTTATTTTTAATACGTTTCCATATTAAATTTTTTTTATTTATTAGGGCCACAAGACCTTCGGTTATCCATGTTTTTTTTGCTCTGGACTCCTTTTTGGTATTTTTTCCTTCGGTAGTATTCTCAGTGTAAATTTTATTTATTTTACCTTTGATAACATTGTACATTTCGTTTGGATCATTACAAAACTTATCTAAACAAAGCCAATTGATGTTTTTCATTTCTTTAACAATATTTTTATGATTTAAAATAAAAATTTCTCCTACTTCATTCTCTTCTTTAATATCATTTGGCAAATCGATTTTCACTGCAATGTAATAGTGATCAGCTAACTTTTTTTCTACACAAACACCAACGCAGTTTAGTACTTTTGTTCTTATGAAACAGTGGTCAATGCAAGAACTCGTAATTTGGTTTCCGTATGTCTCAACTCTTGTAGGTGAGTCGATTAGAGCAAAAAAACCGTTAGATGCTAGTTTATTCAAATATTTATCAGTTGTTCTGCACTCAGCACTCTTTTTTTGGTTCTGATTTAAAATATCAAAATTGATATCACCAATTAAACAAAAATTTTCAACTGTTTCGTAGTTTTTAAGTATTAAACCTAAATCAGAAATGAATTTATTTTTATTTGTTAGAGTAGGCTGTCTATAAATAATCAACAGAGTCAGTTGAATATTACTAATCTGGATATTTGCTAATATTGCATCATTACTATCAATTTTAATATTTTTCACAGTAGGGGCTAAGTCTAATCTCGACTCTCTCACAAGAAGTAAGATGCCTCCACCCCGACTAGTAGCTTCTCTTGTGCACCAGAAAGTTTCGTAGTTATCAAGTGAATATAATTCAGTTTCGTTTTCCTTAATACCAATCTCGGTCAAGCATATTATATCAAAAATAATATCAGTACTTTGCAAATCGATTTGAAGCAGTTCCCAGTTTTTCCTGAGACTCCTAATGTTAACGTGCAAAATATTAATGGAATCATTGTTACCATTTAAAAAAAATATCGTGGGCATCACAAAAATCGTTTCTTATCTTATTTACGTAGCTGAAGGTGTTTGTTGGTCGTTTTCGGATTGATTCATTCTATCAAGACCTTTAAAATCATTTTCACATTTTATGATGTGAATTGACTTTTCTTTT
>JAHWFP010114515.1:0-43498 GCA_023313725.1 Lithobius niger
TATTTACAAAAACGGTAACCGAAAGGTTTGGAGGATTGGAAAGAAGTGAAGGCTGATAACAGCTCAGCCTTGTTTACAATTTCTAAACAATATAACATCATTAAACGACACTTAAACTATTCTTGTGGGTGACCTACGTTACATCACTACGGCAACCAGCTAACTTGATGACGTGGATTTATGTCCAAATCATCATGAGGAGTCCGGCATATAAAGGCGTAGACCCCAGTACTCTTCATGCCCCTGCGTGATTAGGAGCATCTTCGCATCAGTATTTTAACGAAAAGCACTAGTACCTATTAGAGAAAGAGAAACCAAGACAAAGATTATTATGCACTTGGGTTGTAACGGCTTTTGTGCACAAGTCCGCCCAGTTGCGATCAGTTGGAACGTATTCGAGCTTGATATCTCCATCTGTTATCTTCTCTCTCACAAAATGGTACACAATTTCAATATGCTTGGACCTCGAGCGCTCTATTTGTGAGCTGGCATGCTGTATAGCGCTCAATGAGTCTGTACGCACTACTGTGGGTGCTTCTCCATCTTCATAGACCCCAATTTCTTTTAAAAGGGCTCTCATCCAGAACGCTTCACGTGACGCAAGGCATAAAGCCCGGTATTCGGACTCCATGGTAGATAACGACACACTCTTCTGTTTTGTCGTCCTCCATAGGACTGGTGTTCCAGCATAATACACCAAAACGCCGGAAATAGATTAGATTTGCGATCGTCCGCATTCGGGGCATGACTGGCATCAGCAAAAATCTCAAGTCGTGCAGTTCTTGGATGAAAAGTCAGTCTACGATCGATGGTTCCACGAAGATATCTCAGGATTCTCTTCGCAGCCATCCAGTGCATAGGCCCTGGGTTAGCAGAATGAACTGCCACTGCGTTTACAGCGTATGCAATATCTGGACGGGTTGCTAGTGCCACATAAGAAAGGCACCCAACCAATTGTCGATATGGAACACACTTCATTTCCTTTTCTTCTTCCATGGTAAGCACTGTGGTCTTGGCTAAATGTTGACCTGGTAGACATGGTGTTGCAACAGGTTTGCAAAATTCCATGTTGAAACGTTTCAGTATGTTTTCTATATAAGTCTTTTGATGGGCATGCAACACACCTTGCGGTTCACGATTAAATTGTATGCCCAAGAGAAAAGTCAGTGGTCCCAAATATTTTATATCTAATTCAGCGTTCAAGATCTTCCGCAACAATAATCTCATTCGCATTGTTTGCGCTGCGGCCAGTAAATCGTCGACGTACACTGTTAGGAACGCTAGTTCATTGTTATCTTTAATCCAAAACACGCATGCGTCCGAAAGGCAACGATGCATGCCCTGCGCGAGCAGAGCTTCTGTAAGTCTTTTATACCAGCATAAACCGGACTGTTTTAGCCCATAGATTGACCTCACGAGCCGGCATACTTTTGATTCTTGTCCAGGAACAATGAAGCCCTCAGGCTGTTGCATAGCAACGTAACAATCGAGTCGGCCTTGAAGGAATGCCGTAGTCACGTCGTATTGGTCGAGATACCAATTGTTCTGCACTGCTACAGCGATTGCTAGACGTATTGTTGACAATCCGGCTGTTGGACTGTAGCTTTCAAAGTAAGTTTGTCCGTGAATTTGTGTGTAGCCTTTCGCTACCAGGCGTGCCTTGTATCGATCTATGCCACCTATTGCATTACGTTTTACACAGAATATCCAACGGCACCCAACTATTTGTACTCCTGGTGGCCGTTCTTCCAAACGCCAAGTCTGATTAGTTATATGACTACCATATTCAGCATGTATTGCAGATAACCATTTTTCTGAATCGGGACTTTCTAATGCGTCTTTAAATGTTACTGGTATTATAGGCTCATCTTTAATTGCTGCTATAGCTGCTATTTCATAATCATCATTTTGGAAATTAAACATACATGTATTTATAATGGTGTCTTGTGAAACATTTTCTCCATACAAGCTAGACAAAATATGTATAAAAGAACCGTCAGTTGAATTATTTGCTTTTCCTTCTGCAGCAATTAAGGCACTATCCAGACTATTTTTGGTATTATCCACTGGTGGAATTAACGGCTGTGAGCTTGAAGGAACACTTATTTCTACCCCTGAAACTGACGTTACTTGTGTAGGTATGGCATTTTTTGCTTTAGACCTTGTAAAATGTTCATGTACAATTTCAATATTTTTCACATTTTCACAACTTTTAGGCATTTTTTTACCCATTTTTCTTACTGAGTGGGTTGGCTACCCCTGCGTTACAGGTGCAGCTCTTATAGCTGACCTAACTTGTAGCTCTCCTTCCGATGGCCTGCGGTCCTGTCCAGCATCTTCAACTTGGATTCGGTCATCTGTTGTAATTTTTGGTTGGTCAACTGCAGGCTCATTTACTGTCTGTACTGGTAACTCTTCCTGCTCAGCTGGTAACGTAGCATCCACTCCACTTTCTGAATTAACTTCGTCCAAAACATCAGTATTTTCCCACATTTTCTCCCACAGTTCGTCGAACTCTTGACCTTCCTGCTGATGTAAATGGGTAAAGTTATACTCCGTTTCTAAAAACGTAACGTTTCTTGACACAATTACTTTTTTATTTTCCAAATCCCAAAGTCTATAACTACGAGAGACTAGATCATAACCAATCATTACACATTTTCTTCCTCTTGGCTGAAGCTTGTTTCTTTTAGGGGACGGGATGTGCACGAAACAAATACAGCCAATTACTCTTAAATGTTTCACAGTTGGTTTGTCTTTACGTCCTAACCATAATTGTAACAGAGTTACGTTTCTATTTGCGTTATTCGTGCAACGATTTCTCAGATAGGTTGCTGTCATTATTAATTCTGCCCACAAATAAGTCGGCAGATTTGCCCCCGTTAGGGTTGCCCTAACTAGGTCCATCAAGGTCCTGTTGGCCCTCTCCGATCGGCCATTTTGCTCGGGGCAGTAAAAATTGGTAGTGGTTTGTCTCACACCCTTCCCTTTAAGAAAAGTAGATACGCTTTCATTTAGGTACTCAGTACCGCAGTCCGATTTTAAGGATTTTAACCTATACCCAGTTTGGTTCTCTGCCATAGTTACAAATTCTTTCAGTTTTTCTGACACTTCGGATTTATATTTTAATATGTAACAAGTCACGAAGCCTGAATAGTCGTCAGTTAGTGTAAGGACGTAGGAATTGCCTCCTAATGACTTTACAGGCATTGCTAACACATCAGTATGGACCAGTTCTAATGGTTCTAGCGCACGTTCATATTTTAGTGCAGGAAATGGCTTTCTCGTAATATTTGCTTGTAGACAGTCATGGCATTGGGGCAATATGTTTCTATTTTTGGACACTGCAAAATCTCTCAATGCTTTTGCTTCACTCATTTTTTGTAACGTTGGTACGGAAATGTGCATAAATCGTCTATGCCATAGTTCTAACTTGCTTTGTACAGTTTGCTTTGCCGGTAATATTTTGCTCATTAAGGAAATTTGACCACGAGAGAAAACGTTCCCCTCGTCTTCGTTATATATAAAGGGAGCAACCAAGGGGCTATCAGCATTTAATGGATTTCCTGTCATTATGTATAGGCCATTTTTCATATATGCTTTTGCAATTAAGTCTCTACCTTGGTAAACCATACAACACGTTTCATAGAAAACAACACAGCATCCACTAGCAGTTGCTGATCTGACTGAAAACAAGTTCACCTGCAAGTCAGGGACATAAATGGCATCTTTTAGCACAATCTTATTTTTCCCTGTATCATAGAAAATATTGCCTCTTGAGTGTGGCATAAGTGTTTTATCTTTACTAGCAGATAGGATTGGTGCTCCAGTTATTTTTATACGATTGAATAACCAATTTATATTGCACACCAGATGGTTACTGGCTCCAGAATCCACCACAAATATTTCTTGTAATGTGTTACCTTGTTTGTTGTCCGTAGACGAAAAGAAAGTCCATCGTGCTATACTTGCCATTAAGGCATATACTGCATTTGCCGCTGTTGCAAATAGTCCAGTCGGATTCGGCTTTGGCTGATTACTTGAATTACCACGGTATCCTCCTCTTCGGAAACCTCTACCTCTTCCACGGAAACTTTGATTTCTTCCACGGGAGTCTTGACCTCTTCCACGATAACTGTAATCAGAAGATACTGGGGGTGAGGGACACGAACTTTTTTTATGATTTTTTCCACCGCATCTAAAGCAGATAAGCCCTTTTTGACTTGCTGAATTATTCGATTGTACGTTTACTGTTAGAGCGGTAGAATTAAGTGACTGTGTTAAACCAATACTTGCTTCATTACGTGAATACTCAAAGAATAAAAGTTCTTTAACCTTTGCACATGTTATTAGGTTAGCCCCCATAGCTGCAAATCCCATCAACATGACATCACAACTTCGTGGTAAACCTGCCAGTATAGACCATGCCAAGTGAACATCGGTAATTCCTAAGCCACAGTCCGCTAACTCGTTTGCACATTCTTCTACTCTACTAATATACGCTGCCATCGTTTCATCAGAGTTTTTAGTTATTGCGTAGAATTTCCTGTGCAAAGCTAAACACCGCAATACGTTGTTTGGTTGGAACGAATCCTTAAGAAATTTCCATAATTGCTTTGGAGTATCAACTGTTCTTGGTATTGTACCACACCCATTTGCAATAAATAGCAACAACGTTCCCATAGCTTTTTGAGAGTTGACTAATTTCCTATTTGCATCTGTTTCTCTACTTTCTCCAGTTACATATGCCCACAATCCCTGGTGCATAAGATAGGCTTTAATCTTTTCTGCCCATTGAATATAATTAGTCCCTTTTAATAAAGGTATAGCTGTCGTACTCGGTATGGAACTTGCCGACGCCATTTTAAAATTCTAAGGATTTCTGACCTTATTTTTACTTTCTTTCTCTATTGTTCTGCATTTTTTTTTCGTGGCAGTTTAACACGTAAATACCCTGCATATGGGCTGCTATACGAGAATTCTTCATCTCTACATACTTCATTTACTTATCTGAATTGGCTTCTTCCTTTTTCCACTTCGTTAGAATGACGGGAGTCCTCCTGCATTTTAGATTCCGGGCCAAAATTTCCGTCTTCTAATGTCCATGCCTTTTTCCTTTTCCATGTCTTTAGTTGAAATTGGTTTACGATGGCCATCGTTTTTTTTCCAGTGGGCCTCTTCCTTCTCCCTACGACGGTATTTCACGCTCTGCTTACCACATGTTGGATCAGAAAACGTAAAGCACAGTGGAATATATTCGACGTAAAGATGGATCGTGTAGAGGAGAAATTACCACACTGGTAAAGACTGGTTAAAGTTCATGATTATATTTCACAAATCAAAATAACATGGCGAAGTGGGGAAATTTACAAAAACGGTAACCGAAAGGTTTGGAGGATTGGAAAGAAGTGAAGGCTGACAACAGCTCAGCCTTGTTTACAATTTCTAAACAATATAACATCATTAAACGACACTTAAACTATTCTTGCGGGTTGCCTACGTTACATCACTACGGCAACCAGCTAACTTGATGACGTGGATTTATGTCCAAATCATCATGAGGAGTCCGGCATATAAAGGCGTAGACCCCAGGACTCTTCACAGAGTCGTTTCAAAGTTGTCGGCGCAACAGTCATTGAAACAGTCACTGCACATTTGTTGCGTGCTTATCGCTCAGTAAACCACTGTTACCTCCATAAATAAACAAGAATGCCTGAACAAAAAACTGCTTCAACGTTAAAAAAAACAGAGTTTGTATCCCCATACTCACAGCTATAAAGGTACACGAACAAAAACGGATTAGAATTCACTCGAATGCAACAAACTATAATTTGAACTCCAATTCCATGGAACAAGGACTGTTTTTGCTCATTGTTTATGTCAGAAAGTGATTGCAGTTTGTGTTTGAAATAATTAATGTTTGTGTTCACTTAATTTGCGTGTTATTCAGGTTTTTTTTTAATATTTGCCTGTGTTTATTGTTTTATGTATTAAGTGTGTTTCGTGTGCATGGAGGCTGGCAAGCCACAATCCTTGTTCCCCAGAATTGGAGTTCAAATTACAGTTCATTGCATTCGAGTGAACTCTAATCCGTTTTTATTCGTGTACCTTTTCAGCTTTGAGTATGGGGATACGAGCTCTAATGCTGTTTTTCTAAACGGCGAAGCCACTTTTTGTTCAGGTAATTTGTTGGCTTTTTTCGCTTCAGTTTTATTGTAATTGCAACGGTCTCGTATATCATGGGTGCGGTATGTCCACTGTCCAGCCAATTTTTTTGCGAAAAAACGAAACATTAGAAATGCGTATTTATATTCAGGTTCCGCCCAAGGTTTGTCTCATGTTTTTTTTATTTTATGGCAACACACTAGCGTGTCTCTGGAGTTACCCAGTCAGCTCGATGGGCAGTTGATTCTGCATTGTTGTAAGCAGATGCAGCATTATAGCAAACAATCGCAGTAACAATTCCACTGGCTTCCCGAAGACAGCATTGAAAAAGTAAATAAGTCTTTCAGTCATGTCGGCCGCCTAATTTTGAGGCCTTAAAGACTCAAAATTATAGACTTCGCACCCTATGGTTTAAAACTAAAGGATTTAAGCGAAAACCAAGACCATTTTTTTTTTGGTTCTCGGCAGCCTACCACTGTGGCCGACACTGCCGCAGATTCTGCCTGGTCATTTTTTTTTCAAATTCTCGTGCGCAAACGAACTCTAATAAGCAAAGCCGGGCCGGCCGTGCTAATTACTTGGAAGAAGTTTAAACTGCCGTAATGGTGCCCTTTTGTTATTAAAGATCATGCCAAGTGATTGTCTAAAATTCATTCGATTGAGTAAGTTATTTAAAAGCACCTAAATAAAGTGCTAATATTCATATGGGAAGACTTTCTGGGGGAACAGGAAAACTGGGAGGGAAAGAGACATAATCGGGGCAACAGAACATCACGGATATATTCAAAGGTCTTAAGAAGACAAAAAAAATGAGATAAGTAGTGTGGAGGAGAAGGGAGGAGAGCTGAATGAGGTAGTAATTCAAGATCCACAAAAAAGAAGCGATGTCAGCTTCTAGTAACGAAATAAAGAATCTATGAATCACATAAACGAAAGGAAATAAAAAGTTGGAATCCTGGAGGCGTTACGAAAAAGCAGTCAGGAAACCTGCACACAATCTATTACCGTTGTTTAGCTCCAACTAACGTCCAAAATTCACAAGGTCCAAGGGTGTATCCATTCTCTTGCTGTAGTATATGATATCCTTTCAAGCAATAACTGTCGTTTTTTTATTAATTAATACATTGTTGGCAAGATGCTTCACTCTTGCAAATGCTTTACACTTTCCTCTTGCGAGTGTCCAAGAATAATAAAGAAATTATTTATTACGTGAAGAAGGTTTTAAAATTTATAGAATTTTGCCCATAAAGCGTACAACTGATCAGCAATAACAGAGGAGTAGAAAATAATGCAGAGAATAGTGAATATTAGAGGTAAAATTAAAGCTCAAGAACACTTGACTCCCTCAGACCAACACAATTTTAATTTTTTTTATTAGTTTATGCGTTCCTAACCAATTCAGTGGTGTCAGAAGTCGTTAGGAGAAATAATTTTGGTAGGTGATTCCAATAAGAAATTATTTAGATCTTTTCCATGACACTATTGACATGAGCACGAGACATCACAGGGCCTCTCTCTTCCCCGAACTACCTTGGGTAACTGAGGATGGCTCGAACCCGGGACCACTGGCACATGCGATACCTAAACCATCAGGCCACCTTGCTCCATTCACAAAGTTTTAGTTTGTTGGAGTTATGTTCTAATTTTTTTAATATTTTTTGCATTGTTTTTTTAAGCCATTCCCTGTTACACTGAGCGACGTGATGAATGTAGGTGCCAATTGTATTACCGTAACTCCAGGTAAGTTGGTTTCATTACGATGAATAATTATTTCTCCTGTCAATCTGACATCTTACTTTGCTATGGCTGAAACTGATGACTATATAAAATTTAACAAGGGGCTTCAAATAATAACTTCCAAGTCGGATAACAACTGACTACAATTTAGATTCATGTCGTATATCATTGTTACCGTTCAAACTCTACCTGGCCGCAAAGAATGCAGCACTGTTGGCTGGCTAGAGGTTTTGTCGCTGCTGATTATGTCGACAAGCAGAATGACAAGCAGTGGAATGAAACGGAACGACGATGAAGCTGTAAAATCAAGCCTGCAACGTGATGGTAGAGATTATATACAGTAGAGGGAGGAAAACAGAAGGTGAAAGTTCGAGAATTGCAACCGTGTCACCCCAGTTCAGCGAGTGGGTGCAGCAGGAAAGGTTCTAGGTTCAGTGACGCAAAAATGTCTGCTACACCGAGGGGACTCCAAATACGAACAACACGGACAGAGAAAACATTTTGACTACACTTCACTTGATTGTAGGCGACATTTTTTCGCCCGCTGGGTTGTGCCTGCGTGGAATTCCTTGACTGAGGAGGCTGTATTTGCGTCTACTGTGGCGGGTTTTAAACGTTGCTTGAAAATTTTGCCTCACTCTTGGTTTCTCTTGTGTGAGTATGATTTTTGTCACGGATGGTTTCATTGCACGTTGGGTCTAGGTCACTCTACACTCTATTTTTTTCTCCTTGTTTCTTTTTATGAGCCATCAAATTTTTTTTTCTGTGTTTGGTGTTAGTGGTTCCCTTACCCTTCCAGTTGCCTTACCACCTTAAGTGGTTAAACATTTATGTCTTTACTAGAGGAAGCCCTTAGGTTCACCTTCTTAGATGCATCATCTTAGATGCACCGTTGCCAACCCTGGAACTGTTTGGTTGGTCAGGTGTATATCAATGTTTCACCTAATAATTTTCTTCGATCCAATTTTTGCGCACACTGGCTAATGAACGCTAATTTCCGTTCGCTTTGCTCACTCAGTCAGCTCATCCCGTGACTGCAATCACTGAATACACACTTTTAAAAATTGCACGCTCAAGCATCGTTGCATCAAATAATTGTTCGCTTGCTAATAATGTTGTATTGCTTGCTGAAGTCCGTTGTACGCATGAGTGGTGTTGGATGCACCGTTTGCAAAACTGTTGCTGTTTGGTTGCTCTTGTGTATGTCCGTGTTTGACCGAATTAACTTTCGTCAATCAAATTTACACTTCGCTAACTGAATCAGTGACCACTGCCTGGACCCCTTTTCTAACTTGGTGTCCTGGCATTGACGTTTAAATATTTCTATGGGAAGTAAATAAATACGCTTTTGTAGAACAAAGTTGAAACTTTTAGCCAAGCGGCTTTGACATTTTCGTTTTAGGGGAGAGGCTGAAAGTAAATCGCCCGGGCAAACAATGCCTCATTATTGTTTTGTTTTCACTTAGAGAGGTATTATTGTAGCCGGCTACTCTACAAGATAGCACTGTTAAGCTTTGTGCTTTGCAGTAATTGTTTCTGTCCACTTTGGAACAATTCAGCTCAGCTGTGAAATCCCGCATCTACGAAAAAATAAGCCATTCTAAAGATTCCAGCAGAATTTCGAGGCCAGCAGGTCTCGACACTAAGAACGTCACTTAGTTTGATTTAAAACTTATGCATTTAGCTGACACATAGATTCTTTCATTTTACCCATCAACAATCAACGGTTTAGACGAAACTGCTAGGCACCATAGCCAAGACACGTGCAAAGACACGTACACAAAGAATGAAAATCAATTAAAGCTATTGTTACATTCTTACTGTTGTGGCCTTTTCTTCTTCTAATTTAGTCACCGGTCCAGAATTATTATGTAGATTCATTTAAATTTGTGCGTGAGAACTGCACAGTCAGCTTCCAACCATGCCTCGCGATTAATCATGGAATGGTACTAAATCAATCCCCAAAGAATTTCATAGGTCATAATGAGATAAAAGCGGATTCTTCTAAGCTCTAAAAGATCAAGTCCTGTCCTAGCAAGGCGAGTGCCATAATCAAGGTCACGTGGGCCATCAGGGCTCTTTGTAAACTTTCGCTGCACAGATTCTATTAAATAAATGTGTTTTAGAAGATGGAGTGACCAAACTGGGGTAGCATATTCGAAGAGCGACCGAACAAATACCTTGAATGCCCAAATCGTTGTAAGGTTATTACCAGATATGAAACATTTGTTTACAATTGCATATCGTCAGAAAGTCATAGAACATATACTTTGACAGTGTAATTGGTCTTAAAAGGTGATAGGTGAACCATATCCCAAGATCCTTCCCTTCGCGCACCAAAGGAAGAGCAATTTTCTCAAGAAAATAGCGCGGGCAATTATTTGGGGTCTAACATGGAAAGTAAAGCATTTAGCAATTGAGAGGGGCAGTAGCTAGGTATGCATCCAAGTGACCACCTCCCGAATTTCTACATCAAGTTGTGGAGAGAATGAGAAAGAGATGTTTTCGACTCCAGGCATTATGTCGTCTGCAAATTAAAATTCAAAACTATGGTTGTTCGCGAGATTATGGTCATTTTGTTAGATCCAAAGAGTAGCAGACTGGCTGAGATCTGTTTTGGAAAAATGCAGGTATACAAATCAATAGGCATACCCCAAAGCTACAGTTAATAACCTGATAAGAGTAATCCTCACGTAAAATTAATTTATGAGTGGATGGTGTAAAATAAGACCTCTGACAAGACAAAACTCATAAGGCCTGGTAAAAACAACGAATTTAAATTTTCAGTGCTAAAATAATTTTGCACCTTGATCATCTGTTACAACATCATACATTGAGGATACAACATTAAGCCACCAAAGTCAAAAACATGTGCCCTTATAAAACATGTATATGCAGTAAGTACACATGTTTTGGCTTTGGTGGCATAAATGTAGTATCATCCTCATTGTATTTTACATTGTTACAGATGATCGGGGTGCAAAATTATTTCGGCACTGAAAATTTAAATTCGTTGTTGTTACCAGGCCTTTTCAAGAGGGTACCTGTTTTATCTTAATTCTCGCGAGATTCAGTGATTAAATACCACACCTGCGGTGGGTAGTTATCGATCGTTTTGTAGCAATTAAATTTTTGATGCCTCAAACTCGCTTGTGCATGTGTTGGAAAGGAGCTCCCTCGCCACTTCGTGGCTGGGGATCTTGATAATTAACCAACACAAGCACTCACAAGAAAATGGGATCAAATAATTTCCTGCTCCAAAAAATTATCAATGACTACCCTTTATAGCATGCCATCAGCTTTTTTATTAAAAATTTTTCGTTATTGCATTTTAATTTTCATTATCGGCCTGAATATCCGTTAACAGAAATACATGGTCAATGAAAATTCAATTCCGATAATGAAAAATGTTTTCCTTTCACGAAAAACATTTTTTATTATCAAAATTTAATTTTTATTATCGGTTGTCGAATTTGTAAGAATTCAAATTTCTGTAGAGACAGTAAACCGAATTCTCATTAACGAAAAATAAATTTGCATTAAAGGAAATTAGAAGAATAACAAGTGTGCTGCGATTTAATGGAAAGTGACTTACTGTGAACGAAGAATCATTTTTCGTTAATGGAAAACTAAAGTTCGATAATGAAAAATACTAGTTTCAATAATGGAAAATGCTAGTTTCGATAATGGAAAATACTAGTTTCTATAATGAAAAATGCTAGTTTCGATAATGGAAAATACTACTTTCGATAATGAAAAATACTAGTATAGATCATGAAAAATACAAGTTTTGATAATGGAAAATATCAGTTTCGATAATGAAAAATACTAGTTTTGATAATGGAAAATCATTTTTCGTTAACGAAAATTGAAATTCCGTTAATGGATATTTAATTTTGGTTAACGAAAAATTATTTTCATGTGACTGGATAATATATTTGTCCCCCTTTGACATGATGTTTCAATAAATTTATTTTACATTATCGGAATTTTCGTTAACAACAACTGAATTTCCATGATGTGAAATTACGATTACTTGTCGATAATGAAACATGTTTTCATGAATAGAAAACATTTTTCATTATCAGAATTTAATTTTTAGTATCGACAAAGTATTTCCATTAACAGATATTCAGGCCGATAATGAAACTTAAAATGTGATAATGAATTTTTTGATAAAAAATCCGATGGCATGCCATAACCCTTGCACTCTGGATATTACCTATGATAACAAATATACCTATGTTCATACGAATAAACAAAGAAATACTCATCTTTGTATAATGAAGGGTGAAATAAAGTTAATTTATTTCTGGTTTTCAAATTAAAAATTCTTGTTTCCAGAAACACGTCTTACCTTGCGAAATGGAGCTGAACTTTACATAGATATTGATATCAACACAGTCTGTCCTAATGATACCTGGGTTACACATCCTGATTGCAAGTTTCACGTAAGATATTTCATTATTAGTGAAAGTATAGTCATAGGAAAGCGTTTTGTACGTTTTGAAAGGAATCCTAAATGTCTTCGGTTTGGCACATCTAAAAGGTGTAGTATTTCGCTATTCAAAAAAGAAAATCGTGAACCTAAAATATGCGAAATATAAACAATAATTTAACTTAATTAAATATGGATGCTAACTTATTTACGTTCCCGTTTGGACTTATACGTCAGACTGCCTGAGTGGGGGATCGAACCCACGACCTTTGAAATCAAAGGCCAAGGTCCTACCGCTAAGCCAGACTGACACGGCCAAAAGAAACGTCCATAGGCAGCATTTAACACGCACACACATACACATAAACATACACATTTTCAATCCAAATTAATTATTTGGTACACTGTTGTATTAAGTACAAACTGACTATGCTGTGCACTGACAGTACACATTACTGTGCACCAGCACAGCCTCCACAGGAATTATATACTGACAGTACACAGCACGTAGACTCGTAGTAACACTGTTCCCAGAATATGTACTCCCTGTATGCTAGAAAACAGGTTTTGGCCCTATTGTAGGTAGGCGGAGCGTATAGAAATTTATTTTAAGTTTGTATTTACTCTCATTTTAATGACTTTCAATACTTGCTAAGGCTCCCGAAGAATCTGGGCGCAATACTTGGTCGGCTACGTTTAACCATTTTGCAATTTGAGGTGGAGCTTTTTGCTTGGGTTTTTTCACATTTTAGCTATTTTATTATGTAGGCCTAATTAATATTTTTAATATTAATTTTACGAGACTTTCGTTTGCTCCTGCATTTAGTTTCTGTTCGTTATTTGCAGCCTTTTCTACCATCACGTTAGCCACCATGCTTAAGCTAGCAAAGAGTGTGCCACCACCAATAATGCTTAGGCCTAATTGTATATATCATTGCAGAGTATCTTTCGTAGAGTTAAATGTTAATAATAATGCATTTGACTACAACCCAAACAATCACCAGTAACGATAGTACATTACAATGATCAAAAGATACAAAGCTCCATGGCTCCCTATGCCTTCTCCTACGACAGTATTGAAGTGCACACCTCAAGCACATGCTGCATCTGCGAACGCTAATATTTTTGTAGAGTTGGAATTATCACAATTATAGGTCAGACGATGTTAACTTGTGTGTGAAGACAGTATTTAAATAATTCTAAAGCTTTCAGACATTTAGGCCTAACATAGCTGCATTTTAATTTCATAAGCGACAACATCAGAGAAATTAGGCATATTGCGTCCGAGGTTAGGCCCATTCATTCTTGGCAACACGGGTTTGAGAGTAGTTTCCATAACAACGCAGAAATCTTTAAATTATTATACGAAGTCATCGTATTGTTCCGTGTTGCGGTATAAACGCGTCGTCTATTGTCTGCTTTCGTTCTGAAAAACAGTTTCCTGATGCTGCAGCGATTTTAGGTTTCAAATTTGGGATTCTCGTGATAGTGTAAATGCCTAGTTTGATGGCCATGAATGCATATTCCTCTAAGCATTCTTTTTCACATGAAATGAATGTAAGACGTTATCGAATCATTTTGTGTTTTCCATTTGCCTGCTTTTATGTAGTGGTTACAACACAATAATCAAATGTTATATTTCGTTGAGATACGTCAAAAAAGATATTCAGCTATAAGGAAGCAATGTTGATTTATTTTGATGGTTTTTAAAAGTTCACTTGATTACCAACAGCACAGTGTATGCTTCGTTGGAATTCCTTAACTATTCAGGTTTCCAAATTTACAATGGCGAGTGTTAGTTCGATAAACGTAGGGAAAGATTGCAATTGCAAGAATGGGTTGTAGCTCCACCCTGGACAGAAGTGACGTCATTACTCCCACTTCCGGTCACGTGATCAAAGTGGGGGTAATGACGTCATTTCCGGTTTTCATCGATCTGGAGGATGGTGGTAGAATGCTTTTTGCTACCTTTTTTCGTTTTCATCGATCTGGAGGATGGTTGAAAAGTGTCTTATGCTACCTTTTATTCATTTTCATCGATCTGAAGGATGTGGGAAAAGTGCCTTTTGCTACTTTTTTTGGTTAATTTGGAGGTGGGTGGGAAGTGACGTCATTACCCCATTTTTTCGTTTTTGTCGATCTGGAGGATGGTGGAAAAGTGCCTTTTTTTCAGGAGGGGGTGGGAAGTGATGCCCCCACTGCCGGTCACGTGATCAAAGTTGGGTAATGATGTCACTTCCGGTTTTCATCGATCTGGAGGAGGGTGGGAAAGTGCTTTTTGCTACTATTTTTGCTTTTCATCGATCTGGAGGAGGGTGGGAAAGTGCCTTTTGCTACCTTTTTTCATTATCATCGATCTGGAGGATGGTGGAAAAGTGTCTTTTACTACTTTTTTTCGTCAATTTGGTGGAGGGTGGGAAATGACGTCCTAATTTTTTTAGTTTTTTTCGATCTGGAGGATGGTGAAAAAGTGCCTTTTGATATTTTTTTCGTCAATCTGGAGGGGGGTGTGAAGTGACGTACCCACTTCCGATCATATGATCAAAGTGAGCGTGTCACTTCTGGTCATGTGGTAAAGTGGGGACGTCACTTTCGGTTTTCGTCGATCTGGGGGATGGTGAAAAAGCGACTTTTGCTACTATGTTTGTTTTCATCAGTCTGAAGGATGGTGGGAAAATATCTTTTGATATATCCTATAACGTCACTTCTGGTGGGTTTGACGTCACTTCTGGTGGGTGGGGCTTCTGGAGGATGGAGGGAAAGTATCTTTTCCTACCTTTTTTGATTGATACTGCGGTTGGTTTCCCCAATTGAATTGTAAAAAAAGTCCGAGTCTATTTTTATTGCTTTTTTCGAATTATTTTAACTCGGGTTACTCGTGTATTCAACCAGGAAATAAGCCTCTCCACCAGCGTCAAGGTTGCATTAATAGGAGAGGTGGGATGGGGAGGAGGGAAAAGGGGTTGGGAAGGAAAGGGAATGACCGCCTTACCACCTTGGGTAACCCAGCCAGGGATCAAAGTCCCTGATGGCATTGCTGGTCTCTCATTTCTTAAGCGCGCGGATTTTCCTCTTGCGAGCAGCATCCTTCTCCAATTTGGGCTTCTTTTCCCCCTCAGTCTCTCGTTTTTTAACCTTCCTCTTGCAAGTGGCCATCTGGCTTTCTTTTCCTCCTCAGTTTCTCGTTCATGAGCCTTCCTCTTACTAGCGGCTTTTTTTCCACTCTGGCTTTCTTTTCCTCCTCAGACTCTCGTCCTTGAGCCTTCGTCTTACAAGCGGCTTGTTTCTCTAATCTCGCCTTTTTCTGCTCAGGACACATCGTGGCCCGTCTTTCCCTATCCAACATGCTTCGCCTAGCTTTTTCGTTTTTCTTCCACGCTGTGAGGTCGTTCAGCTTTATCCTGCAGTGCTCTACTACCGCGGATCGTCGCACCAATCTAACCGCTCCTCCTCTCGTTTAGCATCGTTCAACTCCTCCTTCTCCTTCGAGATGAACGCTAAACTTGCACTTTCCTGCTCCTCCTCCTCGGTCATGACATCTACATCAGAGTTGAAGTCATCTTCGTACTCTCGCCACGTGCCGGAATCTCGATGACCAATAGCTAGCGTATCTTCCCTATTGTCTAAGATAAAACGTTAGTCATCATAAGCCGAGAGGAGAGATTTCGTGACTTTCACCGTGTTTAGTTCGTGTTTCGAGCCTGCAATTTTAGTCCAGGTTTCTTTCGGTGCGGGAACTGGCATTGTTAGGGCGGATTCGTAATCGTCTAAATCCAAGTGTTTCTTCACGAAAGATGTCGATGCCCTTTGCCTTCATGGACGTTTTCGTTTTCTGCGCTCTGATGGCATACATCTTGGATCGTAAACCTACGAATTCTATGATGGGAACGCCGCCCATCTCGTCTTCATCTTCCCCAGACCTGTTTGTTCGCCTCGGAGTACAAGGGGTGGTCTCTTTGATAATTACTGATATCGAAACGTTCACGGCCTCGCTTCATATCCTCGTACACGTTGTCCGTTTCCACTTCGTAGCAGAGGCTATCGGTGTTGGTAAACAGGAGTTTGGCACGGTCCTCGTGCGTGGGTTTAATGATTTCGTAGTGGAAATGGAACATGGTCAGTTTTGACAGTTCCAGAATACTGAACCCCGAGTACGTCGGTAGATCGAAACAAACGCTCCTGACTCTGCGGTTGATATGCACTAAATGCTCGCTAAAAATTTCGAACGAATCCGCATGGGGTTGGGAGGTGTACTTGACCGCCTTTTGAGATCGGTGCACAGTTTCACGTTGACACGCTTCTGCTTATTTTCTATCGTCTTGCCAAATGCCAAGTTGTTTAACAGTTTAAAGTAATCCTTTTCAAAGGGTGCAGTCGATTGTTGCCTTTTTTCCGTATTGTGAATTGATGTACCGCTCCATCCAGGGTTTCTGGTTGAAACTCAATACTCTTCAGATGCGGCAAAGAATCAATCTGTGATGCAGGTAGAACTTCAAATTTTGGTAGTGAACGACGTAGTTCTTTTTGTGCAGGATATTCGGCACGAGCTTGGTGGAAGGTTTGATGTTGTGGTTGATATCTTCCGCTAGTTTTCGGGAAAAGGGTGAAACGAGGTCTTCTGCGATCTCGAGCTTCTTGGGAGCTAGGGAATAGTCGTTATGCGAGTCGTAAAGCTCCGTGGGGTATTCTAGGTCGACTTCAAGTATATATCCGACATCCGCATCGTCCGGTACGGTATAAACGTCTAAGTCCGAATTTTCTCCTTGGTCAAGTAGCGGAATACGTCGTAGGGGACACGAGCTCTCATGGCGAAACCGTACAAGTTATTCATTCCCAAATAAATTATGTAGTTGGAGGGTTTGGCGGGATTGAAATTGGCCAGATGTTTGTTGTTCGCCTTCGAATATCTCTTCCAAATAAATCACAAGCCGCCTCTGATGCGGGAACTTATCATGTTGTGTTTTCCCGAGTGTAAAAACAATTTTAACTTGTATTCAGGAGTGCCGCCCAACTAATTCGCGAAGTAGAGATGTAGTAGCATGGATCCAACTTGTTGTTGGCGAGACATATTTTCCTGAATTCTTTGAAGATGTCGGCGAGTAGGAAAATGTTGGTAATCTGGTAGATTTCCTGATAGGTGCCGAATTTCTTTACTTTCATCTTGAGCCAGAGGTTTAGCGCTCTCACATACTCCTCACCCGCCAACTCTTCACCCGCTAACTGACCTGTTTGGTTGGAGAAATATTGAGGGGTGTTATCCTTTGCAACAACTCGTTATAATTTCGCACTTCTTTCTTCATGCGATTATAAAAAACTTCCACCGCATCTCCTACCAAGTAGTAGTCTCGATTAATGATCCCCCCGTTCTGACCGATCACAATGTAGCTGAAGCTGCAAGGTGCGTGTCGATGAATTCGGGTGGTTGAGCTCGTTGATGGTCAAGGTTGAGCGGTGTGGATAGGTAGGAATAGACACTTGAAGTCGGCATACATGATGCGAGGAAAGGGGTTTTGACAGTTAAAATGTGGAAACTCGAGAAAGTTGTCTCCCGAGCTTTGAATCGGAGAGCTTGTGCCGGATTGATTTTGACGCTTTCATTTTGGTAAACTAAAAGCAACCATTTCATTCCAAACCCTGCGAAACAGTTTTGGCAATAGTATTTGGCGTGGGTCCCCGAGCGTCGATAACGTAAAAACGTAGCGATGTCCGTAATGGCACAGTAATGGGTGTTGTCCGCGGCACTCAACAAGAGAAGGTCGAAACGTAGTCCATCGTAGTTCTTGGAAATTCTGAGGGGGTACAATCCCTCATTATTGTTAAAACCGACGATGTTGATCGAAAGATCGTTCAGTTTTTTAATTTCCTGGAACTTGTTCGGGTAAGAGAGAGAGCTAGTGTCGAGCATGTCTTCCAGCTCTTCGTAATCTTCTGGGTAGTACTGTGTAACCTCAAACTCGATGATAGCATCGAGTATAGAAAACATTTTGCGTCATTTAGATTTTGAACGTTTACCACCGATTTCACCTTGGCCTCGAGTTTTCTAGGGAGTGGAATATACGACGAAGCTCGCATTGGTCGATACTCCGCTACTCTGATGATCAAGTTGGTGATCGTTTTATAGCCCAACTAACACTTCCTTTCCCGGCATATATGTCAATGGATTCTTGAATTTTGCACAATGCTTTGTCCAATACAGCGGGAATATCATTGGGGTTGTATAATTCCGAATACCTGGACCAAAAACCCATCTCCAATAATGTCTCGTCTCTAAAAAATTCAATTCCCAAACAAAGCTGCACCTTACAATTAACCATCTGCTCCAGACAAGTTAGCAGCAGATTTTGCAAAGCCACGCGTGTAGATAGAAAAAAATGGAAGTGGATCACCGAATTCCTCCGACAGTGGCTTTTTGTATCTTCGGTGACAAAGTCCGTGTGTTCGTGAAGGGCAATGATCATTGACAGAATCGGGTAAATCGTCTACGAAACAAGCGCATACTTCCCAGTCAGACGGGCGATTCGCAGTAGATGCTGTTTACGAAAGTTTCTCGGCAGTAAATGCAGGTGAAAACAGTTTTAGTTTCCATTTCTGAAACGAGAAATAGTTCATCCTTTTTTTTAATAACGAGGAATAAAATATGGAACCTTTAAATTTTTATCCTTTTTAATATTGAGGAACAACAATTTTTTAAAACTTTTTGTTCCTCAATATAAAAAAAAAAGGTTTTTTAAACATTGAGGAACAAAAAGGTGGAAGGATAAAAAATTTTTTTTATGAGGACCATTTCATCTTAGACCGGTAATATTATCTATTCAACTATTAAATTTAGAATCGTAACCCTTCCACTTAATGAAGTAAAGCATTTTTCCATCTTTTCCTTTCTTTTTACGTAATACTCGTTCCACGAGAAATAAATCTGGAACTAGAGCTTTTTTGAATTTCCTGTTCGTAGAAATCTCCGAGGACCAATTAGCCTGATTCATCTTTTAAAAGATAAGTTACCGGATCGGTTTTTTGCCCTTTACGAATCATAAAAACTTCGTTAGTAAAATTTTTGCAAATACCTTTTAAGGAAAATATGCTTAACTTTAGAAATTCTGAATTTGTTTCCTACGGCAAATTTTGTTTTCTTCGACAACCACTTAGTACTACTTCATCTCAACAAAGGTTCGTGATGTTTGGTTAATTCTGCGGTTTAAGTTTTATGGAGGAATGAACCATGTTATTATAATTGGAAACTAACTCGTCGTTGATGTGCGTCCATCATAAGTCCCCTGCCTGGCAAATTGTTTCTACATTCGAGTTTTTAGCATTCTGTTGATACTTTCTACCACTCTCGCTTTCTTCTCAGAGTACATAGAGTACATGTTGATCTTATGACGCCTAAGTAGGGCTTTGTAGTCTTTATTGTAGAACTCGCTACCTAAATCGACTTGTAAATTTTTAGGGAGTGTCGCTTCCGCGAGTATTTTCCTGAAAGCTTTGGTAATGTCTATGCCGGAATTAGATTTAAGCGGAATGGACCAAGCAAACTTGGACATGACATTAATGCAGGTTAGTAGATAGTTAAATCCTTTATTTAAGTTAGAGTAAGGTATCATTTCCACTAAGTCAGCCTGCCATAGATCGTTTAGGCTCAGTATAATCACTTTCTGTTTTGGAAAATCTTTTCGAGTTGGTTTGTGAAGTTCTTTTACGAGTTGATCAATTTTTTTTATTTCCCATTCCGAACCAAAGTTTACTTTAGAAGATTTTCTTAACGATCGAAGCGGCTAGTTTTTCCCTCCACGCCAGAGAAGGATCATCTCTCACTCTTTGAGCTTTGGAAATGAGAACTATATCGGCAACGTGCTGATCTTTCAAGTCCGAACCCTCGGAGTAAGCGAAATCGTTTTCTTTGCACGCTTCGTCTAGTCTATTAATTCCCGGATCTCCTCAAGCCAATCTTTTTCCCAATTTATTTCCCGGACCGCATTATTGGTAACCCGGTAAATGTAATTCGAGCAGTAACTTATCTATGATTTTGTTTACCATTCCTTTCCCAGACTTGATAAAGGAAGCGCTTTTCGATCGCACACCTCACAAAATACAACCTCCATCTGTTGGTTACTTTTTTTCAGTGATGCTAATGGACGGTTCGGGACTGTTAAAAAAGTGTGACGTTTACATTTGACGCAATACCTCATCTTGATATTTTTTTGGTTCTACCATTCTTTGTTTATATTTTTTTAAACCTGAAACTTAATTTTGACAAGCCACCCTTTTCCCCGATCAGTTATGATTTGTCTTTGCTGCATTTCTGATAAAATTTCGACCATCTCGTTTCTCTGTACGTCATGACCAGCCAAAGTAGATTTATACAAAAGCCCGAGTCTCTTTATCAAGTCGTTAGGATCGTCGTAATATTTATAATAGACTCTGCTCGAGTAACTCACTTTTTTTAACCATGCCCATCTCCTTTTTCTTAGCTATCATATCTTTCCGAATCGGTGAGATAACAGATGTGTACTTAGCGCTCTGATTAGATTTTGGTTTATGAGTATTTGGGTTGTTTTGGTAAATAGTGTTATTATTTTTTAACATGTTCGCGTAAGCTGCTTTAATTTCCGGCGCGAGGGAGGTTTTTTTCAAATCTTTGAAAACTATCAAATTCCGAAGCCCGCGTCTTCCCACGTATTGTTGCCCCTCGACCACTACGTAATTCTCAAAAATGTTAACCACTTTATTACCAAATGTCAGCTTGCCTTTTTTAGTGTCAATCTGTAGCCCGAATACCGGGTCAGTATCCTTCGGATTTTCAAAAAATTGTATCAAGAAATATTTAGCAGTGTCTCCAATATTCTGACCAGGTAACAAACTATTGAGGGACTTTTGAGTGGTTATATTAGGGAGTTCTGGAGGGGTAGAAATGCATCTATGTTGTTACGCGGAATATGTAGGGGTGAGTTTAGGACCGGTGCTCATAGAGGCGTATTCGGTTTGGGTCTTGGCAGGAATTCGCAATATAGGATTTGAATATTTGGCGATACTGAAATTGAGAGGGGTCTTCAGACTAGAGGTAACAGCTTCGGAAGGGGATGGCGATAAACCCATGCTTTGTAATCATCCTCCTCGTCAGTTTCTTCCTTTTTGAAAGTTTTAATAAGTGTAGTTTGCGTAGCTAGAGTTTTTACACCACTGACCGATGTTGGTTTTAGAGCACCAACTGTCGGCTTCAGATTGCTTACTACTGGTTTAAAAATTTTTGTAATGATTCTTCTTGCTCTCTCTCGCCCAAACGTCGATTTAAAAACTTTTTAGTTAAACGTCTTTTGAGTTTTGCGATTTCTCGTTTCGTTTCCTTTCTTTTGTTTAATAGGTAAAAACGAACGTTTATATCGTCCCTCATTTAATGTTTTGTTAATCAATAAAAACCCCTAAGGCTTTTTCCAACATGTTCTACACAACGTTTTAAAAGTCTGAAATTTCATGTCAGTGCCAACGTGATTTTCGTAAACATGTTTCAAATTTAACTCATCAACGGGAAAAAGGATTAATAAATTTGCGTTGTCGCTGACCACTCTGACTACTCTGTTTAGGAATTTTCGTGTAGGACTGACTGCAAAAAAAAACATCAGCATTTGAATGACGTCCTTGAGCAAAACAACGTTCGATGTTTTTTTGTTTGTCTAAAAGGCAAACGTAAAAAAAAATTCAGGTTTCGAAAATTTGGGTCGAGTTCTTCGAGCGGAAATAAATCAATTTGAGAATTGTAATAAAAAGCGACATTCCGTCCTATTTTTCCTTCAATTTCGGCAAATATAGACTTCAAAGCTTTGTACTTTGACTGACATAAAGTTTTACTGTTAATATACAACCGGTCATAGTCGAGCCATCTTTTGTTACAAATGAAATAAAACAATAAATTAGTTTTTCCACAATTTGCGGGATCTATAATTAGACATCTGATATTCGAAGGTAGAAATGGATGATTTTTAGGCTCTTTCTTAGGCGTGAAAAGTCCTAGTTTTTAATTTTCATTAAGTTTTTTTATAATTTACATATTTTTAAAAATGTTTACGGATATACTAAACCCGTACAGTCGTCATCCGTAAATTTATCGTTGGAAGTATCTGAATGAGCTACTCCAAAGTCTACGTTGCACCATAATTTCACGTTGCTGGGGAATCGTCGGTGACATACACTGCGGTAATTTTCCTGGTGACATCCTTAAGGTTTAAAGCGTTGTGAGATGGCAATTTAAACCAGGGTTTATCAATAACATTTTTGTTAAGTTTCCCTTTAGGTTTGTGAATATTCTCGTACACCCATGTTCGAAGACAGAGAGGTTTGTCTCCTTCATTCACCTTTTCGCAAGAGGGGTAACAGGAGGAAGCCGTATGCATAGAATTGGGATAATTAAATATAGCTATGGATACAGGTTTTTGCTCGTCAAATTCGATCTCTAGTTTTTACAGATCTATCGTTTAAGATTTTTCAACAGTTTTTTTTTAAGTTTTCGGGTCACTGGGTGAAATCCAACCGTTACATTTTGATTTTTTTGTCAGAAATGGGAGTTCCCGAACCCTATAAATCTTTAAACTGAATGGAAGTGGACAAGGAATATTTTACGCTGTTGTTAATCTTTGTACCATTCTCCTTCTTAACTTTCAGCAAGTTTTTTGCAAGAGATTGGAAAGATTCGTTTGCGAGCATGGTTGAGACATTTTGAGGTTATTATTTATTTTGAGGTTCTTCCTTTTATTACATACGAGAAATAAAAAAAGTAAACCTCATAGGTACATTTTGAAATTTCTCGTATTTAAAAAAAAAGGATGTCAGTCAACAAGTTTGGACAAGCGTTGAAGAGAACAAGAGGGAATGAAGGAGTCGGTCCGAGAGGACAGCCGGGACTAAGATACGTTTTAACTGCTGAAAACATACTTCGATATGCAAAGCAAGCGTGTAACTAAAGTAGGAGCCGGTATTGAACCTGAAGATGCCATAAATTATTCTCAGATCGGTACTCTGGTAACGGACGTTTAGAAACCTAAAACCGACTTACCTCCTGCCATTACTCTTCTCTCCAACGAGTTAGCTTCCACCATTTCTAGCATCTAAAAAATACATTGTACGTAGACGAGGTTGGCGGGAATTTTTATGCAAAGAAGAATCAAATTAAGGATATAGCATTTCCACAGCACACTGCTGATGTGGCATCAAAAGTGTACGTTAACAGGAATTGTTTACTACAAGACGATCAGAAAGTGTACTTCAATGCAACGCACAAGATGCAGAAGACGTTTATTTTCAGTTAGATCTGCACGTAACTTTTCAATAGATGACTAGTCTCATCCTGTCCAAAACAGCTTTGTAATTATGAGCCTTAGAGAATGAACTTAGGAAAAATAGGCAAAAGTGACCTCACCAAATCTGGTCAAAGTTTTGAATGCGTTCGTAATTGTATTTAATTCCTGGTCCCAAATAATTAACCACGGAGTGAGGAGGACCCATGTTACCGAAACTATCGAAATAACATGGTTCACCTGAAACAGTCGAATATGCGACCCAGTGACTCCCGTTTCCATCGTGAAATCTTCCAAGTTTAGTATTCCGTTTTCACCAGTAGGCCTAAGTTTTAAGGGAAGCGTGTCTTTACTAAAAGTATCTCTAAATTTAGGAATTATCATTACTTTAGCTAATCCATTTAAATCGAAGTTTGTTAAAAGTTTATCAAAGTTTATTAAACCTTGGGTGACCTTATGTAAAGACCTTTACCACGGGGCAATGTTTTTTGCTTCGTTTTTTTCTAACCTTTTTTTCTTCGAGCCTGGACCTTTCACTTGCTTGTGATGTCGCAAGTGTTCAGCTAGAATTGTTGAATCTTTTGCGCCATTTTTATGGCAGATACCACCCCAGTAGATCTTCCCGCCAACCCTCCAATACCTGCTAAAATCGGTCCTAACAATGCTAATGGAAAAAGCCCCTTTCTTTTTTCGTGATCTTGTTTTGATCTCCATATCTTTTTTAATATTATTATAATTTAATAAACAACTTCTACTTTGCCTCTATCCAGCTTTACATTCATTTTCCTATTGCCAATGAGCAGAGCGTGACAGGTAGTGTTAGCTGGCACGGCCGCTCTGAACTTCAGTTTGACTTCTACATCCACGATTCCATATTGAAGCCGCTCAGATTGTTTGGAGCAATCCAACACCATGAGAGGATCAGCTTTCTTGAACTGTAGCAAGTCGAAACTCAAGTCGTTAGAGTCATAGCAAATCTGTCTAAATTGCTGCGCTATTCTGTACAAGATTACGTACTCTCCAGTGGAAAAATTAGCGTTCAAATCGAGAAACGGATAACGCTCGGAATTTAGAGTCATGTGAGCATCTTGCAGAATACAGTGATTGAACACACCTGGGTCCTGTCTGTTAGTTTGAAAAGCTAGAACTATCCACCTAGGTTTTTCGACCGCGGAAGTAGTCAGCACGCGCCAAGTGAAGCTGCTAATTTGAGGGAGCTCGCAGCTATCGTAATGCCAATACCTAAATCCCAAATCTACTGTCGCTCGGTGGTCGATGAGATTGTACAGTTGAAGTTTTTGGAATGAGCCAGCTAATGCTATTCAGAACAACTTTGCCATTGGCCGCAGCCGCTGCTTTGAAGATGGCATTCGTGTCACTGGCTCGTATGAGTGTGAGCATGTTTTCAGGTCCGTAGATTAGCTTATCGTAATTTTCGAAAAATCCCATGACGTGTTTCAGTTGGGTAGCGAAGGTAAAACTTCCCTTGGGAGTTGTTTCAACGATGATGGACGTGTGCCGCTGTTTGAAACCGGCGTTGTTGGTTAGTTCAGCATCGACGAAAGCTGCACTATCCAATGCCCAAGACTGACCAAGTAAAGCCGGTATCTCCGCTGAACCATAAGTGAGTAGTCCCTTCATTAGAGTACCAAACCCCGGATAAATTTAACTCATCGACTTGTTTATCGCGTAGATGGTGTTTGTATTAGAAAACAGGAACATGGGAGCATTATTATTAAGACTAGCTACATCAGCATCCGCGTAAGCTGAGTCATCGTTCTTCAGCAACCTCCCTTTAATCAGGATATAACTGTTGGCAACGTGTAGAAATAAATTTTGGTTTTCTACGTGTTTGCGGATTTCCGAATTTACGCTGTTGAAATTATTGCCAACGATATGATTGTATTCGTGATAGGTGTAAGATTCGACGGAGGAATCTTGTACCAAAGATTCATTGATTTTTAAGTAATATTCTACTACGCTCATTTTCTGAGTGTTGTTATAAATTTGACGAAAGCTTTGTTTTTAAAAGTCAAACCGTTTGTTTTTATTATTAGAATTAAGAAAGAGTCCTTTCCCTTTTTTCCCAAACACGATTATTTTATCCTTTTTTTTAAACCATCTGAAATGAGGTCGCACCTTTAGAGTTTCTTCGTTTAAATCCAACAGTTCGTTAGTCTGTGACGTCAGCCAAACTCTTATATTTCTGATTAAGTTGGTAGTAACTGGGAGATAAATTAAATTATGAGGGGACTCTATGATTGTTAAACCGGGTGAGGAATTGGGATAAAAGGAATATGAAGTGGGCTGAGTGTCGTTGTTTAGGTAAGAATTGCCTATGATATTGACGCGTACGAAAGTTGTTTTGATACTCATAATGTCGACGGTGTTTTGACTTTCTCCACTTTTCACATAGTTGCCTAAGTCAAATCCCAAGACTGGAGCCAAACTCTTGTCACCCGTAAAGGATATTCCGTAGTTCGAATCGGTAATTATCAAGTCGGTTTTTACAGTGTTTAGATTCGGGAGAATTGTAATAGCGTCCTCGTTGTGACCATTTGCATCTACCGCCGATTTGAAAAATTTATTAAAATCCTCTATTTCGTAAGCACCCGGAGTTACTAGGATATTCTGACACGAGGCACCAGCATCAATCGTGTACTTGATTTGGTTAGTTTTTGAGGTAATGTTGTGTATGCTGTTATAAGTGTCTAAATTTAAACAGAGCCAATTCGTAACTTTTGTTAGAATCTGAATGAATAGGTGTCTTGAGATTAATTCTCAAATCAGAGTTTTTGCCGATGAGAATAATTGAACAGGAATCCATGAAGTACCTTTCTTTTAAAGTGATATAGGTAGGAAGATTCGAAATCTGAAAGGATCGACACCTGAGCTAGCCCTTGATGCGAAACCTCCTTAATCTGGGTGGCCATAATGAAGCATTTTCGTTATTCCTACAAGCTCAGAAAGTATTTGCACCCATCGTGTTGACAATTAGTCATTTTTCGTAATGTGAAAGCTCATATAGCATTTGCACTCCTGAGACTCCTTTCCCCCTTTAATGACGTCATCCCACCGAAAGTTACATCATAACCCCAACACCTGTGACGTCATTACCCCCACTGTAACGTTAAAAGTGGGGACTGTGAGGTAGCAAAAGGATGCAAGAAAGTAGCAAAAGACACTTCCCACCATCCTTCAGATCGATGAAAACTAAAAAGTGAGGGTCATAGCCGTGCCCTCTGTGACGTCCTAATCACGTGACCTGTGACACCTCACTGTGGCGTTATAAGTAGGGTAGACATCACAGAGGTAGCAAAAGGACACAAAAGGTAGCAAAAAGCACTTTCCTACCATCCTCCAGATCGATAAAAACTAAAAATTGGGAGTCAAAGCTATGCCCCCTTCCCCTTGACGTCACAGGACCGGAAGTGACGTCATTAATTCCACTGTTACGTCATATTTGCGGGTAGCAAAAGGTTGCAAAAATGTAGCAATAGGCACTTTTCCACCATCCTCCAGATCGACGAAAACGAAAAAATGAGGGTCACTTCCCAATTTCCTCCAGACTGACGAAAAAGGAGCAAAAGGCACTTTTCCACCATCCTTCAGATTCAGAACGAAAAAAGGTAGCAAAAGGCATTTTCCCACCATCCTACAGATCAACGAAAATGAAAAAAAGTAGCAAAAAGCACTTTCTGGCCATCATCCAGATCGATGAAAACCGGAAGTGACATCATTACCACCACTTTGATCATGTGACTGGAAGGTGGGGTAATGACGTCACTTCCCACCCCCCTCCTGAGTGACGAAAAAAAGTAGCAAAAGGCACTTTTCCACCAAAGTCCAGATTGACGAAAACTAAAAAGTGGGGGTAATGACGTCACTTCACACCTCTTCTAGATTGACGATCCACCACCCTTCAGATCCTTCAGATCCACCACCATTCAGATCGATGAAAACGAATAAAAGGTAGCAAAAGACACTTTTCAACCATCCTCCAGATCGACGAAATGTAGCAAAAAGTACTGTACCACCATCCTCCAGATGGATGAAAACCGGAAGTTACGTCATTACCCCACTTTAATCACGTGACCGGAAGTGGGGGTAATGACGTCACTTCCGTCCGGGTGGTGCCACAACACAATCGTATTCTTACCCTACTGATAAATTCGAAAAAACCTCATTTTGCTAATCAATTTATGGCAAATTCGAGATCATCAATACTTTTTGGGATATCTAGCAATGTGGCAAATTTCGTAGCAATCTGCCCTTTAGTTTGGGCTCCACCCAGACTACAATAGTGCATCCAACCAACAGATCAACCAACCAACATTTTGCAATTCAGTATCCATTATAGGCTATGCTACGCTCCACCCAAAAAACTATGTATTGCCAATATAGTATACCTCATGTCGAGGACAAATTAGTACAGAGTGATTTGTTTGATAATGCACTGCGATCTCACAGTCTAATATTCAGCCCAGGGTTGGGAAAATTAGAGATGCCATGGGCGAATAACCTGCACGTACCTTACGAGGTGTAGATTACTCTTTATTCATTCGGTACAATCTGGAAGTTGCCACATCGGAAAAGGATGTCAACACAACACACAAACCCCAACTTCACCAACAATGTCAGATTTTAAAGTCTGTTATGCAGATTACCTTATTTACTTTTTTATTGTATAAATTGGTATAGATTAATTAGCAGAAAGTTATGCAGGTTCAGTTAGCTTACGATTAGTTTAGGTTGGCCGCAGTTGTTTAAAGTAGGGTAATAAGTTGTGGTGAGATGATTATTATCACACCTTGACTTTTCATTGCTTTGCTCCAGTAATAGTGAAACGTGTTCAACTTTTGAGGTAAGCTATCACTCAAACTTGCGTGCACTTGCTGTCTCTGATTCTTGGAAACAGATTCATTATTGGCAGAGTGAGTGAGCGACGCGTAGCCTATAACGAACACCAAATTACAAAATGTTGGTTGGTTGGTCCATTGATTGCACTTCTGTAGAGCCCAAACAAAAAGTCGGATTGCAATGAAATTTGGTACATCACTTTATATCCCCAAAAGCATTGCTGAGCCAAAATTTGACGAAATTGGAACAATTACTACGGAAGAAATTACAATTTTTCGAATTTATTTCTAACACTCACTGTTGTAAATTTGGAATCCTGAATAGTTAAGGAATTCCGACGATGCTGGTGGTAGTTAAGTGAACTTTAAAAAACACGGCAAATTAAATTTTGGTTGCTTTTTTCTATCTAATAACCTTTTTGGACGTAACTCAATGGAATACTAACATTTGATCCTTGCATTTAACCACTACAGGAAAAAACGCAAACATAAAAAACAAAACATTCCATTCACAACAGTCATTAGTTTCATTCGATAAAAGAACTCTTGGAGAAATTCACTTTGGCATGGAGACGAAAGTAGCGTTTACACCATCGATGGGAATCCCGAATATGAAACCTGAAATCGTCGTATCAAGGCGAAGCTGTATATATAAAACGTAAGTCTAGAGCACGGGTCCCCAAACTTTTCGAACTGAGAGCCATATAGCTCAGTTACTTATCTTTCGCAGGCCCAATTTTTCCTCATCTTCTCCTAGTAGGCTGCAGCGGTGCCCAATCCCCCCTCCCCCCTCCTCAGTCGTAGTAAGGGGTGACCTTGCCCTAATACTAAACACTGGTTATGTTGTGTTTTTGTAAATTAAGATAAAAGTATTTTTCCACCCTCCCCAAACTTACAGTTTGTCTTTACTAAACTCCCATTCCCCAGGCACCACTGTTGGAAACTGTGTGCTTACTTCTCACTTGGCAATTAATTTATCGATGTTGAGATTTAAAAATGGACAGATACTCATCAGTCATTCCTGAAGGAAATCTTTCCAGTTTCGAAAAAGCAACCTTTGCTCACTCATGGGAAAATAAAATATACCTTCAAAAGAATAAGGATAAACAATTGAAAAATCGCTCTTAGGAAAATAAAGCACGGGCCGGACAAAAGTGTTTCGCGGGCCACATCTGGCCCTCGGGCCGTAGTTTGAAGCCCCCTGGTTTAGACCAGACGACGTTTTTATATCACAGCACGAAACAATAATATACCTGCCTCTAATAGTTTATAGCTTCCTCGTTGCCATGGTAATGTTTAGTCTCTATACTGAAACCGTGCCGCATGAAGGAATAGGCCTAACCCTCGAAGCCAACTGAGTTGCTACTTAAGAAATGAAATCGCCAGGCAAAAATTAAGCCTAAATGCTAAAAATTAAGCCTAAAACCTAGAACTAGGTATAAAAGCTAACACATTTCTAACCTCCAATTGTGATGGCTATTACTTTTAGATTATATAATCGAGATCGCTGTCGCAGTAGGTGATAGAGGTGTGCACCTCAACATTTTTGTTGGTGCAAGTATTAAGTTTTGCACCTGCATTGTGAACCTTTTAAATCTTTTTATTATTGTTAAAACCTATCGTATTGATGATTGTTTGGCTTGCAGTTAAATGCTTTATTATTTTTTTTTATATACGTACTACACTTTGCACAGCAAGTCCTATAAACAATGTAAGAATTATTGGCAGAGGTAGCTCAAACAGGGGTTATATGCATGCCGTTTTATTTTTCGTCGGTTTGGGTTATTTTGAGGCTACAAATAACTAGACAGCAAATAAATGCTGGAGTAAACGAAACCTATTAAAATAAATATGTTACGAGGCTTAGGCCTATACTTGAAAAAAACGCTAAAATAAGAAAAGGGCCAGCAAAAAGCAGCAGTACGTCACACCAAAAGGCAATATTGCACCTAGATATTTTTAAAAATATTAACACGTCATTATAATAAAAACCAAATACAAGTTTGAAATGAAGTTCTGTTTGCTCTGCCTACAATAGGCCCAAACCCTGTTTCCTAGTAATTAGTACGCGAAAATATTTATCAACAACTTTAACAGCAAATGAGACCACCCTCGCAATTCTTCATCTTGAAACAAAAAACAAAAGCTACGACAAGAATAGCAGCTGTTTTTTTTAATGTGCAAAGTAGATGTTGCAACAAAGTGATTATGCCAATAACAAAAAATTATTAAGCAAAAAAGTATTCATCAGAAAAGAAGCATTTAACATTTTATTAATGCCTGGTGGTGTCTAATTTATCATCGAATTGTCATAACTACGGGAAAATGCAGTGTCTTTCATGCAGTTTGTCTCTTCGAATAGAAGTTTAGTTAATTTACACAAATAATCTAAAATAAATACTTTACTCACATATGACATTTAAGTTAAGCTACGGAGTTCAGATTTTGTGTAAATGAACTTTTAGTTTTTCGTTATTTGATCACAGACGATGGTGTAACGCAACCCAGCCACAGTTTGGGTCGTTCCTAACAATGTAAACGAATTCTGAATGTTATTATTTCACATTTTTACTGTTCATATTTTGTTCAAGGATTAGTCTAAGAAGAGAATGCGAAATCACTGCATATAATTTATTGTAGTTTAGCTCTAAAAATTTTAGAAAATTTTTCATGCCTTAAAGCAAATCAGCGTGAGGTTTGCTCCGTTGTGTCTCAATAAAATTTTCCTAATTAAAAGGTACATTGATCCTGCACACATGTGTATTGGCGGTCAAAAGGTTTTGCATATTTCATCTCTCCTATGACACCATGCGCGAACTGTAATCGCGTAACGAGTTAGAATCCTTGTTGCTAATTTTTACAAAGAATGTGAGGTTAACAACTTCCAACAATAAACACAATTTTTTAAAAGATGTAAAAGATGTAAAAGAAACTATGCAAATAAAACTATAAATTTTAACCGGTAGCAGGCTACAATACCGTAACTCAACTGCAGCGATTTGAAGCTAAAGGGACGATTGGGGAGAATAGTTATGCAACGTGCATAGGCGTAAGCAGACTTGTAAAAAGGGCAGAAGGACAAATTTGTCGATAATTTTTCATATTTTTAAAGCTTCTTAGCATTTACATTCCTGCATACCACGCAAATGTTACCCGATCAAAATAAATATTAGAACACCTCGGTGAAGGCCAGGAAAAAACGCCGTCTGAAAATAAAGAATGCGGTCCAACTGTTAAACTATTATGAAAACAACAAAAAAAAAATAAAATAAGAAACTGAACTTGCATAAGCTTATAGCTTTTTTACGCCTCCCTCTTCATTCTTTGTCTTTGTGGTGCACTTGCTCACCACATGCGCCTCTCTCGTCCTTTCCCCCTCCTCCGCTACTCCATTCCTTTGTGATGCCCTTGTTTAGAACTAGGCAGTCAAGGAGAGTTACTAGTCTATGTAAAAGTCAATTTACAGCATAATAGGTTTGTTATAGCACAACTATCTTAATTCCGCAGTAAATTATAGCAGAGTTTAGGTAAGCAACGAGTTACAAAACGGCTTCAATTGTCGATTACATCTGCCTAAAGTTTAATGTGATGGCATCTTATGTTTGCATCCATTTTTAAGAAGATTTTGGCATCTTAAACAGGAGTAAACATTTTTTTAAAGGCACATAACTCGCTCCGGTACATTTTAACAGTTTTCCTCGGTACATTACTGGAAATAATTTTATATGAAATTATTTACCTTTTATTTGATGGTCGAAGGGTACGATCCCGATGACAGACGTGGCGTGTGTACGGTAGTAAGCACCTTTGCAACCAATCGGTCCAAAGAGTTTCTCACTCGGGCCAAACGATTCTAGGCAAACTTTCAATGGTGACGTCACGAGATGTTGACAGCGCCTAGCCTCTGATGTAGAGACTTTTCGTCAACTTCAAGTCACGTGACTTGGCACGTCTGAACGAAAGCCAAGTGAGATAGTAGCTACCTTCCTCGAGGCACGCAGCTTGTTCTGAGCGAATCAGGAGAAATGGTGAGTGATGAATGCATTTATCTATTCCACCAAGTAGATTTGCTACCGAATAGGTAAAGAAAAGGGCAAAATCAGAATTGGCTCAAAAATTAGGTTTATCCCACGTTTACCGCAAGAAACTAGGAAAGAAGGGGTGGGGCAGAGGTGTCAGAATGCTGACACGGTGATGGACAAAGCCAAAGGCGGAGAAGAAATTAAATTGCGGATTGAGTTTCAGACGTAAATTGTCGTAGCAGACATAAGGCCTAAGGGAAAAACGTTTAGCTGCAGTACCAATTAAATTACAACTGAAATTACAACTGGGTTCGGTTTGGAGAAGCTTTTTTTTTGGTGGTACACTTAAAACAGACCCAATTTTATTACTTTTATTGTAAGCTCTTTCTGTAAAGTAACACCGTGTTTGATGCCCTCATAAATACTAAAACCTGAAGTCACAAATTAGGCTGAGGAAAAAAATAACGGTTGGAAGGAAAAAAAGGGGTCGGTCACAGGGGCGTAAACTTACTGTCGGGAGAAGGGCGAGGGGGAGGAGGAGACGTCATCCCCTCCCCCAAGCGATAAGTAATGACCCGTCCCTAAGCATGCTTGAAATCGCCAATATATTAACATATGTAACATAGTCGGCAACGATAGGACGCAAATTTCGACATCAACACAGAATAAAGACCACAGAATATTTTATTTGCTCAACTTTGTTCAAATAAAACTAATGTGGGTATTTCACCGCAGCTACAGACAGGAGACATTGATGATCATAACGTGCAGTCATCTGCACCAGTGTTTGTTTACCTTTTAGCGTTCGTACGTTATGTCACATAACATGGCCCCAAAATGAGTATGATCTAGCGTCGGATGTGACGTCATGCTTGCTTCAGAGAGCAATGCACACCGTGGTCGTGTGAACTATATTTTAGCGCAGTTTACGTATGAGGGGGGGGGATGAGGCTTAATGGCGCGTCGACAGCTTGGTCATTAGCGCCAACCTCAGTCACAGTGCAGTGGTCCGGGTTGCCACTGCACCACACATTACAGAGATATTATTCAAACCCCTAACCTAAATCTTGTCATACATCTGTACCTCCTGCAAAAATTGAAAAACACCGGACAGGAGGACAGACTTATCGCCCAATTGACGCACAATGTCATGCGGAAGATGGAAACGACGACGAAAACCATCAAGATGGCAACAATCAACAAGGAAGTGCCGGACCGTAAGTGGCCGCCGACACCAATAACATTCAGGAGGCTTTACGTATGAGTAAAGCAGCCAGGATGCCTTTAAAATTACTCTTAACATTTCATCACAATGGCAGTTTTACTTGAAATATTTCACAAGGTCCAAATAATATTGTACGTCGTGTTGAACAAAAACAATTTATCCGTTTAAAACACTGTAAAATATTTATTTTACAACTCAGTAGACTGCCCCCTTAAAATATTGGCAACTTCACTTTGTTTCTGATTTATTCTGCCATCTTAAAATAGGTTGACACCTTAAAACTTTGCCGTCTTTGCCAGTTACACCACTTAAAATAAACTGTCATCTTACAATTTTGTAATTTCACTTTATCCAACTTAAAAGTAAACCATCTTCTTTCGTAGACATCTGAAATTGCTGCCATCTTATACGCTGCATGAATTTAGCAACTTAAAACTATAGAGCCTTATATAGTTAAACTGCTACAAAAGGTTTCACAACAGTTTTTGATGGTATCAGGTGTGCTGAATAACATACTAAAAGTGTACCAAAGTTTGACTACTGGAAAGGCCCAATTTCAAGATGTCATCCAAGATGACTGCGAACACCTAAGTCCTATAGTTTTCATCGTAGAAAAGTAAAGTCGGTGTCTACCCCTATGTTTTTGTAGCCATAAAATTCATTTATTTCACTTGAATTAGAAAAATATTTTATTTATCCTAAGTTTACAAAAAAAAATCAATGTTAATATATTTACACTTAGTCACATTTACTTCCCAAACAGATTGATTGAGTCGATTTTCACAATTGTCCGTTTGGCACGGTCCATAAGCAGACGTGCATGGTAGTCCGTGCCTCGTGCAACAACTGCATTGTTTTGCTCGACAGGCGATTTTGCAATTACAATGTAGCATGCATTAGACTTCGTGATGCAACGGGTTAATTAGCCATAACTGGTACATAATGACTGTCCAAGAGGTTCCACCCCACTCGACCGCATTCATTTCACTGTTCTTTACGCTCCAAACCATGATTTCGTAATATACTCTGAAGTTGTTGTATTTTGATGAGGACTCGGTGGAAAAAAAAATCTCTGGAGTGACGAATAATGCCACAAGAAACAATCGTTCGACTTCCCGGCCAGAAAATATAACCTACCTGTAAAGTTCTTGCATTCAGTTCCTAGATGCTTCCAACCCTGAAGGAATCAGAACTCTTGTGATGCGCCCAGCTTAGACACCCACTTGTGCAAGCGCAGGCCCTCCATAATGGTGTTACGGCAAAAGCCAGCCATCTCTTTTCCTCCAGCCTCCGGCTTGGTCACATCGCTCCTGACACTCGCCATCTTCTTCTCCGTTCGTCGTTCATCGTTCGTCGTTTGCCTTTCATCGTTCCCCCAAGCGCATTGTTCACTGTTCTTTCCGGCTACTCGGCAACTCACTTCCGTCACACATCTCTCGTTGCTTTGAGGCCATTGACAACCTTATTCGCTGTTCATACGCCCTTTCACCGCTCTCAATCCATTCCACATTTGAGAAGAATTAACGCAGGAGGGGATCTCTTTGCCTCGCTCTTCATCACACATCATGCACACCTTAATGCAACAGTCATTTAAGCTTTTAAGCCCTTCATCCCACATTCCCCTACCAGGAAATCCAAGCATCGGGTCCCAATCTCACCTCGCTCATCGACGTCTGCTACACTCTCCCATTAAGCAACGCATGACTTCGTCACCACTTCTCAATGTTGGTCACACAAACGTTTACCTTTCTCTCGTGAAACACTTCACACCCCCCTCAAATACGACCTTTTTGGAATACACATGGTGCATCACCGACGTCCTTCCTATTCAACGTCATTCTTATGCTGTGAACCCAAACTTTCGGCATTTGTCTTCACTTCAAGATGATTTTCCCAACTTTGAACTCGTTCCATACACCCCCCCCCAAAAAAAAAAACACCACTGCAGTGAAGTACTTCCGGAGGTTTGACGTAACCTTCTCCCGACTCCCTCTAACAACCTTCACCTTCACCGTCCGTGCACCCTGCACAGCTTCAGATGTTCAACACACTTGATTGCTACATAAATCTACGACTGTCTCCCACGCCATTCGCTAACGAAATCCACACCGCATGACACCCGTTATCACCATTTGGATCATGATGATCATTCACTGAACAAACGACCACACACATGCTGCAACCACAACAACATCGCCATGACTGCACATGTTTCACGACACTTTCAGCTTATAATTCCGTCTCCTTCACGTTAACAGCCCACACTGCACCGTGTTCACCTCACATGCATGCGACATGAAGATGTACATCATCTGGATTTCTTCATGCTGACATAGCGTCAACCAACCTCTGCTCGCACCTTTCACTGGAAAGAAGACACCGATACAGCTCAACCTTCTACAGCACTACCTTCTAGTCCTCCGTCTCTCCGAAATGGAACGTACCTCTGTCCCCTCTCTGCCCTTCATCACCAAGGCCCTTAAAACAATGAATTTTGTGACTTCATCGTTCACAAACTCCTTCTCACAGGACTAAACTGATAAGGTCATCTCGAATACTTGGTAAATCAACAAATCTCATCTGGTTTCCCTTGAACACCCTGAAGTGCATCCCAGCCTTCAAGCAATCGACACTGAGAAGAAGACCTCCCACACGTCCTTCAGGTCCATGACGTGTCACGGAAATGTACCAACACCCCAGTTTCACTCTCTCTGCCCTTCGACCACTATTAGGATTCTCGAGGCAATTTTTTTCAGACCAACGAATTGGTCACTCGACCAAACGCCACAACTCACTATCACAGGATATAATTGTCATGATCGTCACAAATCTTTAAGGAAAATCGACCCATCCCATGCTCACGTTTTCCTCTTGTCACATTGTGAACAATGTAGGAACGACTCGCCACTTTCACTAACCACACTGCTCTTCGAACCTTATGAACTGACGCCTTCTGCCCCACAACCAGTGGCCTCTCTTCAGTCTTCCTGACAACGCCGTTACACCTCGCTCATCGCTCCCCACTGTCCCTTACCCTGAAACTTGGTAGCTCTTGGGCCCTGCGCTCCCCTTACTAAGGCATTCCTGGAATCCCACCATGCCCTTTCCACGGACATTGCCGCTGGCAGCCATCCACCAACCTCACCAACTTTGGATCCAATTTCACCCTACTCTCATCTCCCACTGGCTTCCATCATCTGTGACGTCCCAGCCTATGGTTCTACGTTCGGCAGTTGGCCCCTTTCGAATTTGGCCAAACAAGAAGTTTCCAAAGGATAACCTACAATCTAACGTCCACTTTCAATTCTCGCTCACTCCATTCAGAACTGCTCTGCAGAATCATCTCAACCGACTCATCATGGCAACTTGGCCAAACTACACCCATCACATCCAGTCACATCTCAACCTTCACCTGGGGTGACTGCTGGAACTCAACATCACCAACCGAAAGGCTTTGTGAATATGCCCAAAGCTAATCTCTCCTCTCCTCTCACAAATTCGCACTCAACTCATTCAGGCCCATCTCTGCTCCCTGAACATTCAAACTCACTCCTACGTATCGGAACCAAATCAATTCTTCATTCGGCATGAAATTATGCCCCTTCCGCCCCTCTCAGGGCCAATCTTTCACAACATCACATATTGCACTCGTCTCGACGCTTGCCACCATTCTCAACCGAACTAGCTGAAGTGAACATGATTTGCTCCGCAAATTACCTCTGCCTTCACCCACATCCTCTCGGAAACCTTCATCTGTAAAAATTGTTTAGCTGCAATGCACACTCTCTGAAAATCCTTCAACTTCCTGCTCTTACTTCGTGAACTGAACTTCCTTTACTCGCGCTCACTTGGCATTTCCCTTTCACTCGGACACGCAATTCAACTCTATGACAAAACCCTTACCTTCCGACCACTAACCTAATGAACTAACCTGTCACCCGGAAGAACATGGACGCAATCCAAAACCGTTCTAACTTACTCAATGCACAATCACACCACAGGTGTCGTCACCCGACTTCCAACGTCTCACCCTCATGAACCTTCCTACTCAATCCCTGGGATTAAAAAAATCAATCCTGCTACCCACTCAAATCTCCAGACGAAACCCAATCAAGGTTCGAACACCAGGCAAGTTTCCCCTTTTTAACACAGACCTTCTATCTCCCCTTCTTCGAAAAGTCATCACTGGAATCTGGAAATTCACTGAACTTCCTAACCAACTGGCTTTGGTAATGGAACGTTTTCTCCCCACTCCGACTGCCTTACGCACTATAGCGATCGTGATAGGAGAAAGTTGCGCCTGCAACAAATTCACCACAACTCTATCACTGGGGACCCAGCTCTCACCCTTGAGGACGCGTCATGATGGTGCCCGCCACCTATATTGATGAGGTCATCTACAAATGCAAGAAATTCACAGGTAGTTTATATTTTCTGGGCAGCAAGTAGAAAGCCCAATTTTACCTGGGGGAGGTCAAAATTGGTTTCTATTGCCTTAAGGAAAATATACACTACCTGTAAATACCCACTCAACTTCCCCGGCGAGTCACCATCATACCTGACATATCACGAGGAAAATAGATGGCTGGCTATCGCCGTACCACCATTTATGGAGGGCCTGTGCCCACGGTACTTGCGTATGTGCAGGTGGGGGTCTGAGCTGGGTGCAACAAGAATTTTGATTCTTCCAGGAAAGGGAGCATCCAGGAATTGAATGCAAGAAATTTACAGGTAGTGTATATTTTCTTTAAGGTAATAGAAATCAATTTCGTCCACCCCCAGGTAAAATTAAGCTATTTATTGAAGAGTTGGTAGTGCAAAGAGGTACAATGCGGCAAAAGAGTTTGTCGGAAGAAAAGAGGATTTTCTCTCCACACCTCGCAAAAAAAAACAGTACTATAAGTACTATAAACAGGTCACAGAAGAATTGCGGAAAATGGCTACATAGTTATCGATGTGTAAGGGGAAGCAGACGTGGTCATCGTCAAGGCAGCTGTCCAGCCATCAAATCACCATTCAACAACGTTGATAGTAGAGGATACTGATTTACTCATTCTTCTCCCATATTATGCACAACTAAACAAAAGGAGGAGAATTTTTTCTCTTTCGGACAGTTCCAAACTTCGTAAGGTGTAAGACATCAGTAAAATGAAACGAGTTCTGGGTAGTAATATGTGTTCATAACTGTTGTTCATATATGCTTACACAAAAATGATTCACCTTCGCGCTTATCTGGTGTAGGCAAGAAGGCATATTCCAAAAACTTATTAGTAGTGAACGAATGATTCAGAACAGTGCAAATGTGTTTTTGCTCCAAAATAAACAAAATCTGTTATAGAGGAGCTAGGAAGTAAGGTAATGGCAGTCTTGTTTAGGTGCAGAAGTACTGATTCCCTTCCCTCTTTCAATAAAAAGATTTTTTCTGCGATCATTCCTTACTCCAGATGGCCTTCCTCCTACCGATTCCTCTACAAAATACCACAGCTTCACAATACATACCAAACCGGTTTGGATCGAAAAGAGCAATAAATAACATGAATGCGGTCAATTGGGGTTAAGACTCTTGGACAATCAGTATATACCAGTTATAACTAATAAGCCCACTGCACCAGAAAGTCTTCTGTAAGTGCTACACTGTGATTGCCCAACTAGCTGTCAAGCAAAACAATGAAATTCACGAGATATGGACTACTATGCACGTCGTCTTGAGGATCGTGCCAAACAGACTATTGCACGAATCAATTCAATGAATCTGTTTGGGAAGACATTGATAATTTTGTTATTTCCTGTAAAATAGAGATAAATGACGTTTTTTTTTATATAATTTACATGTGATAAATGAATTCTAAGACAATAAAAGCATAGGGGTAGACACGGACTTTACTTTTCTACGATGAAAACTGCAGGAGTTAGGTGTTTAGCAGCTATTTTGGGCTCCATATTTAAAAATGGGCGTTTCCACTGTCAAAAACTAAGGTAAACTTCTAGTATGTTATTAATGCTACAAAAAAGCGTTCAGAAACATTTTGTAGCAGTTTCACTATAGGGGTTAGCTATTTAGCTGCCATCCTGGACGCCATCTAGAAATTATGCCTTTCCGGTTGTCAAACTTTGGTAAACTTTTAGTTTGTTATTCAGCACACCTGATTCTACAAAAAAACCATTGAGAAACCTTTTATATCAATTTAACTATACGAGTTTTGTATATGACGGCCATTTCGGACGCCATCTTGAAAATTGTGCCTTTTCCAGTTGTCAAACTTTGGTAAACTTTTAGTATGTTATTCAGCACACCTGATATTGCAAAAAACCGTTGAGAAACCTTTTGTAGCAATTTATTGCGGGTTAAACCTTATTTTCATCAAGTGGTTGCAAAATTACATGGCCTCGATTTGTCATCATTTTAACACACTAGTTTCTGCAATAGTATGCGTTGGGCAGGGGGGGGGGAATTGAGGCTTAATGGCGCGTCGACAACTTGGTCATTAGCGCCAACCTCAGTCACAGTGCAGTGGTCCGGGTTGCCACTGCACCACACATTACAGAGATGTTATCCAAACCCCTAATCTAAATCTTGTCATACATCTGTACCTCCTGCAAAAATTGAAAAACACCGGACAGGAGGACAGACTTATCGCCCAACTGACGCGCAATGTCATGCGGAAGATGGAACCGACGACGAACACCATCAAGATGTCGACAATCAACAAGTAAGTGCCGGACCGTAAGTGGCCGTCGACACCAAGAACATTCAGGAGTGTCAACCCCCCGCAAAAGGAAACAGTGAGTAAGTCGGGTGTGACCAATTCGCAAACGGGCCAACACAACCTCCTCACGGCGACTGCGGCAACACGCCGAGTGCCACTCCTCGACAGTGCCTTTAATGGCCCGTAACTTATTACCGTCCTGTCCATCCCACGAGGCTTGCCAAAAAGCATGTAACCTCAGACGCAGAGTTGGAAAAGCGTCCGAGGGAACAAGCCTGAGATCCCTACCGAGAGGGCCAGAAAGGGCCCCTTTTGCTGCAGAATCCGCTTGCTCATTTCCACCTATCCCAACATGGCCCGGGATCCAGCAGAAAAGCACGGTTTTCCGCTGGCCAGGCAAGCGGGAAAGCAAAGCTTGAACACGTTGAGTCAAGGGGTTCCGTGGATTGTAAGTCGCCAAGGACTCCAGGGCACTCATGGAATCGCTAAAGATAATGAAATGCGGGCCCTGAAGGCCAAGGATCCATTCCACCGCCAAACCGAGAGCCAAAAGCTCTGCAGAAAACACAGAATAGCCTGATGGAAGGCGATGGGCTACCGTCACTCCCTTACAAACACAAGCACAAGCCACGCCAGCGTCTGACTTCGACCCATCAGTAAACAGCCGCTGATAACCGGCGTACTGAGAACACAGCCGCCGGAACTCCTGCAAGTACCTTGCTGGCAGAGTGGAACCCTTCGGGAGGGACGCCAGAGCGAAAATGAAAATGCCACTTGGGACAAGCCATGGGGCCACTGGCATCACCCCCAGCCTCAAGACGCTGGGCATATCAAAGGCTATCTCCCGACAGGACTGCTGGAGCCTATCGCGGAAATCACCCTTACCCACCCTGCGTCTACTGACTCGCAAGTCTGGCCCAAAAACCATGGACCAAGCAGGACTGGATTCCACAGCACGTAAACGCACAGCATACTGAATGGCCAGCTTCCGCCGACGAATGGCCAAAGGTGGCTCCGAGGCCTCAGCATAGAGGCTGACCACTGGAGAAGTTCGAAATGCCCCAGTCGCCACACGCAGGCCACTGTGATGCACAGTGTCCAACATCTGGAGAGTCGAGTCACTAGCCGAACCATACACCATGCACGCATAATCAAGTTTGCTGCGGACAAGGGCTCTGTAGAGGCGCAACATGGCAGTGCGATCGGCACCCCATGAAGTACCCGACAGAACCCGCAAGATGTTAAGTGCCCGCAAAGACTTGTCTTTAAGTTGGCGCAAGTGTGGAAGCAAAGATAACCTGGAATCGAACACCAGACCCAGGAAACGTGCCTGTGGGACAACAGGAATCTGCGCCTTCCCCAAATACAGGCAAGGATCTGGGTGCAGTGTTCGTTGGCGGCAAAAGTGAATGCACACAGTCTTGTCCGGAGAAAACCGGAAACCATTACTGACCGCCCAGGTCTGGACTTTGTTAATCGCCAGCTGTAGCTGCCGCTCGCAGGTCTGCATGCGAGCTGCCCGAAAGCGCAGGCTGAAGTCATCGACAAACAATGACTGGGGAACAGCAGCTTGCTGAGCAATGGGGTTGATCCCAATAGCAAACAAGATGACACTAAGAACACCCCCTTGAGGCACACCATTATCCAAGACAAACGGGCGGGAAAGAGTCGCCCCGACACGAACACGAAAAGAACGGCCGGAGAGGTAAGCGGAAAGCAACAGTGGCATCTGTCCCCTCAAGCCATAGTTATAGAGATTACGGAGAATCCCATAACGCCAGGTCGTATCATAAGCCTTCTCCAAGTCAAAGAAAACCTGAACCAGATGTTGACGCAGGCGGAAAGCCTCCCTCACATCCGATTCAAGGGCAACCAGATGATCGATGGTTGACCGAAAACGTCGAAAGCCACACTGGGACGCAGATAATAATCCGCGTGATTCCAGCACCCAGACCAACCTCTCACTGACCATCCGTTCCATAAGTTTACAGACACAGCTAGTCAGAGCGATTGGGCGATAACTGGAAGGAGCAGTAGGGTCTTTGCCCGGTTTCACAATCGGGATGACCACTGCTGTCCTCCACGCTGCCGGAACAGAGCCTTCTGCCCACACACGGTTGAACATCTCCAGCAAGAACTGCTGGGAGGCAAGAGGCAGATGTTTTAACAGCTGATAGTGAACATCATCAGGCCCTGGGGCGGAGTCATGCGACTTGGACAAAGCTGAAACAAATTCCTGCCTGGTGAACGGTAAATTGTACTCCTCTAGCCCGTCGGAGCGAAAGTCTAGAGAGTGAGCCTCTTCTCTACGCTTTATTCTGAGGAAACCAGGATCATAATGGTTATCACTCGAGACCCGCGCAAACGCAGACGCAAGACAGTCGGCGATATCCGGCACAGAAGAGATCACGGAATTCGCCACCTTCAGCTGTGAAACCGGGGAAGACACGTTCCTCCCCGAGATCTGGCGCACCTTCCGCCACACCTGCTGAGAAGGCGTGGAGCGCGTGATCGACGAAACATAAGCTGTCCACGAAGCACGTCTAGCCTCACGTATGACATACCTGGCACGGGCACGACAGCGCTTAAACGCTACAAAGTTGTCAGTAGTTGGGTTGACCGTAAATGCACGCAACGCTCGCCGGCGGGCCCGAATAGCATGCCCGCAAGCAGGCGTCCACCACGGAACAGGAACCCGCCGCGGCTGTGTGGACGAACGCGGGATAGTAGCACGAGCAGCAGCAAGGACCACGTCAGCGAAATGAGTTGCAAGTTCATCCACATCAGAAAAGTCCCCAACCGCACGCTGAAATACAGCAGCCTCAGCAAAGGCTGACCATTCAGCACGTCTAAGCGCCCACCGGGCTGGCCTGGAAGCCACAGAACCCCCTTGTGTCATGGACAACACAACGGGGAGGTGATCGCTTCCATGCAGATCGGCAGTGACAGCCCAAGTGAAGTGAACTGGGACGGCAAGGGAGCAAAAGGCTAAGTCCACCGCTGACCAATTGCCCGTGGCCAGGTTACAGTGTGTCATGGCTCCATCGTTCAGGATGCAGA
>JAHWFP010114518.1:0-23220 GCA_023313725.1 Lithobius niger
TGATGACACGAGGCATTTAAAGACATTAATTTTGCCATTTGGGGGGGGTCCAGAGTCGTGAAACACGAGTTGTTAAAATATTCATCCATTCACCCTTCTCGCGCGCTTTTTGGCCTCCCCCCCCCCCCCCCCTGCTCCCTCTCCTCTTCCATGAACAAAGATTAGATCTCAATTGCGGGAAGCCGTTCTCTGAGCTGTATACGTGAATTCTGGATGATCTGGCCTGATTGTTCTAGTAAGCTGCGTACTGCAAATCTGATTCTTCAGAGACCAGGTCCCATCGTCTGTGTGCCGATTTCTCTATCACGGACTGAATTGAGAGAACGTGAAAGGGGGAAGGGGGTCGTAAAAATCCCCACCCACCCTCCCCATCCCCCACTCCCCTTCATATGATGATGGGTGCTTCAAGATGAAATAAACTTACCCATTTCCGCCGTTTTCCCGCCTGGGCTCCGAGTCCCGGTATTTATACGAGGACGACCGTTCTACTTTGCGGCGTTACGTAGCACGCATTTAATAATTATTTTCGTGATTTGACACTTTTATTGTTCCCATTTTAGGGGCATAAGCATTGGCGCATAACGTGCTCGAATGTATAGAAATGGCGGAATTAAGCTTAATGCCAGATATTATTTCATCTCGGAAAAGCCCTTTGTAAGAGAGAGAAGTCGTTTCCAAGACGCGCTTTTCTTTTTTTTTTCCTTTTCGTTCCTTCTTTTTCCCACAGCCCTTCGTTCCGATATTTGATCAGTGGAAAAAGGGAATAAAAGGCGATCGATTTACAATGAAAAGGGAATAAAATCTTCCCTCTCGCGCACTCTTAGTGCGGTCCCGCCCGCCAAACGCCTATTGTCCTCTTTTGTACATAAGCGACGGAGATTCTTGAATGTCCGCATATACAGACGACAACGCCGGACGAGTCGTATTTGACGAGTTTTTCCTCGAAAAGTTCTTTGGTTTGGTTACGATGACGGCGAGACGTGTCGTCATTCTTAGCAGTGCGTATGGCGGAACGAATCGTCTGATGTGGGCGAATGCGACGATTCGAAAGCGTACGTAAAGTGTTTCGAGAAAAGAGAAGAGACCTTTTCGAGTGATGGCCCACCCTCAGAGGCGCGTTACACACAACGAAATAAGCAGTAATTTTAATGCTGGTTCCACTTGCATACTGCATTTTTTTTACGGTGGCGTCACATTACATTGATAAAGAAGGATATTGGTGATTTTTTTGGTTGTTGTCCTTTCTTTCAGTTAATGTTTTTTTATTGCTGAACGTGGTCAACTGACGGCACAGTAAAAGTATTGTAGTAGCAACCAGAGTGGCTAAGAGAAAAACACACCTGTGGGATAAGGACATGGAAACCTCCAATCATTATAAGGCCACCGAATGGCCAGAACAGCTGGTATTAGATCTAGCTTGGCAAGGTGGGTAGTCTCTCACTGCCACGAGGCTGACTGTTCTCACTGCTCAATCACAACGAATACAAGAATTAGGCATTGAAGAAAAAAAACATGTAAAATTTGATTTTCAGAACCCAAAAATTCATAAAGTTAAAGGAGTAATTTAAATATATAAAAAAAAATGGCGAGAAAAAAACATCTTTTATAGTGTCCGCGCCCCATCTTGAGTTCGCCTCAGAATGAACACAAATAATCGATTGTACGTGTTTAGTCGCAGAGTGCCTTGTTGATATCCAAAGTAGTTACAAAAACAATGGCGGCCGTCGGTTAAGGCCGCCCCCTCCAGGAAGACGTAGCCGATCACAAGATAAGTGAAGGACTCAAGATACGCCGCGCACACTATAGCTCTTTTTTTTTTCTTTCTTTTTAGTATTAATCTGTAAGGTTTGAGCGACGAACAGAAGAGGATACACGGAGAAAGAGGAGGAAATAGACTATCGGCAATGCTTTTGTCTTTTAGCTTTTATATATTGGACTTGTGGTAAAAGAAGTGGAAGAAATTGTGTTAAACATACAACTGAGAAGGCTACAGCTCATGAAGTAATAGCGGAAGAACTAGAGATTTAAAAAAAAAATGCAAGTATGACAGGACGAGAGAAAAAGACGGGACAGAAATAGAGACAGAGATACAGAAGACATTATCCCATAATTGCTATTTTACCTTTTTCAAAGTAAAGTTAAACCAATGGTGGATTCGAAGAATTCAGGTTGCGTAAACATGAAATTTTTACGTTTTCTGGAGTAAAAATAGGGAAGGTGGCGAGGAACAACAGAGGATTGCGGGCCGTGGGAGATCCTGATAAATTATGCATCTGGGAGATTCAAACGAATTTCAGACCCGAAAACACCAAGTTAATGTAAACCTTACCTTATTATCCCGGACTACTGCACTGTGACTGAGGTTGGCGCTAATGACCCAGCTGTCGACGCGTCATTAAGCCCCAATCTCTTCCCCCTTGCGATCATAACAATAAATGGAAGCATCATATTTTACTGCAAGTTGAATTATACTAAAGACTTATTACTAGAATAGCTAGTAGTAGATGTGTATGGTCACAAGGCTAGGCGGAAATAAATATAACAATACTGCTTTAGGCCTAATCAACTATTTAAAGTAGTCTCGTTCTATTTTTAGATATAGGTTACTGCTCATCGGCAGTCTGACACCGAAAAGAATAAGTTTAACCAGTCGTCGGTTTACTCGGAATAAAGGGCCTTTCGCCCTATTTCAGCACCATTCCTTCCACAACATCTGCAACCTTCCTCCGAAAACGATGGCACAAACGTCTCCCCCGACTCCACCCCCGTCGTTGAATAATTCAGGAAAATTATAAACTTCGTAGATATTTTAGACTAATTGTAGACATGGAAGAAAAGGTTTATTAGAGTAATAGTTTATGCCAAACGTTTTATACTATAAAAAATTAACTCACCACTTTTTGCATGACATCATTTTTAGACAGCCCTTAATCATTGTCCCGTAATACTGTTATATTCATCTCTTTCACAAATACGGCTCACACAGCGTTGGTTTCGAAGAATTTAGGCTGAATGGATTCTGGTGAAGAAATTCTAAATGCGGCCACGGAAACATGAGATTTTTACGTACAATACTTTTATTATAGTCTTGGAGCTGGAATGGGGATGGTCGGGCGGAGAGGTGGGAGGGGGTGAGGGGGTAAAACGAAAAGAGGGGAAAATGGGTTTCCCTTGTGGAGTCGGGGGGGAGGGGGAAGAGGGGAAAGAGACATAACCCGGTCCCATTCGTCGTAATACGAGCCGAGTGTTGGTCAGTTAGACAACGACCGAATGGGATCGTTATTCGGCGAACCGTCTTCATAACTCAAAGTGCTAATAAAATTGACAACGACGGCCGAGACTGACTGACGTGATGATGCCGACTCCGTTATAACGAATTTACCCTGAAGCGATGGCGTGCGCGAAAAGCGCGATATAGAAAGAGGTGGGGTGGGGGAGGGGGGATGGGGAAGAGGAGCTACTTTCCGTCGCGAGGAGACAAAAAGACATTCGTTAGTTGGCGAATCGCGAAGACGATTTCGTTGACAGAAAACAGCAACAATCGTTTGTAACGGTGTGTTTTGTCTGTCTCTTTTGTAGCGTTGACTGGCTTTTGTGTTTTTTTTTTTTTTTGTGTGTGTGTGGTGTTTGTGGTTTAAGGTGAGATTCGGAAAGTATGCCTCCCCTTAGACTTCGACGTCGTCGACAAACAAAAATACACTCGGTGCCAAAATATTTTTGTGGTGATTGTTATTGTTGGATGGTTGTTGGTGTTTGTTGCTGTTGTTTGCGGCTGATTTATGGTTACACTCAGCAACAGCTCAATTTTTGTTTTGAGTGGTTTTTTTTTTTTAGTGTTTCAGTACTTCACATAAAGATAATGGGCGCACTTCAACTAGATTGCATTGGAAAAAAAAAAAGACGAAACAGCCAAATGCACAGTGTAGGTTTTCTGAAGAATAGAGGTTTTGTCTGTTTGTTTGAAGGATTGACTGTTTTAGTCGTTACGGCGACGAAAAGCAATTAAAACACGAATGGTTTGTACATCAAAACTGATTTTACTGAATAATTCAATTTTCCTGCTGAATCCCCTTTAGTCCGTTCATGCGCATTGGAATGGTACAGAACGAATAAAAAACTTAAGTTCCAGTAGGCAACGCACGCATTGTGAGGAGGCCGGGGACACGGAGAAATACAAATAACCCCAGACTAGTTGTCATCGTCCCCGACGAGGTTATCGTATTGCGTGACTGGCCTACTTACATATGGGACTTAAATAAAATACTTCCAGTCTAACATGGGCAGTAAAGGGTTAACTCACTTGATAGTTGATACGCTGTAGTCCGGTAATTTTTTGTCCTTAGCACACTGTGTTGAAAGGAATATTTTGGAGTAAAGCGAACTAAAACCCAAGTAGCTAGTAAACATGCTCAAATTTTAAACTCCATCAGAAGAAAGTCTAGTTAAGATCAAACGTGGAATCCTGTAACAAAGACAAGGCCACAATACTCTGGATTAGCCACAATTGGATCCCATAACTGCTGAAGAAGTGGGATATTCTCTCACCCTATTCCGATAAGTCGGTGGGGCAGGGAACATGCCAGGGTCTTTATTCCATGTTGTGACCCAACCTTTCACCTTCAAAAAATAGGCAGATGATTTTCGCTAATCAGGAATTCAGCCTTCTTCCAGTAAGGCCTGCCTTCCAAAACCTGTGACGTGACGTATAGGTCTATTTCAACAATTTAAATAATTGGGAAACCAATCAGAAAGTGGTTCACGTTGTTCCGATTCTCAAGTTTGACTTTGAGGTACGATTTCTTTCTTCGTTGCAGTTGGGACTCAACTTACAGCCAGGAAGGAAGTAAGTTCATAAATAAATTCCTTACAAAAGTTTGCGTATTTGCTGGGCGTCTTCCCTCCCCCCTCCCATCCCACTGCTGAGTTTCTGTGTGTGATACGTGGATCTCGGTCTCAGCTGTATTTGCTGTCTTCGTCTTCGTTCGTTTTCCGCATATCCTCTCTTTCCATTCCACCTCTTCTGCAGTGCTGCTAAGCGACGCGCTCCACGTTTTCTTTTTGGCCAAGTCTCGCCAGATCCCGTGAGGAAGGAGAGTTAGGCCTAAACGTCAGCCATGGAGTCGTTCTTCTGTCTACAAAAGTTTCTTTGCAGTTCGATCTCTAGCCATCTCGTCCTCTTTTCAACCACTGGGTAAGTAGCGTACCATAAATTCACGAGGGAACTACGCCTGATATGCGCAATGCTTCGTACTTCGATACAAATTTGTGAAGTATTGTTTTTTTCTTCAAATGTTTTTCTTAAAAGTTTTTCTTCAGTAGCCGAGTAGCCAACTGCTGAAATAAATTACCGGCAACTGTGGTTGAGGCAATTGCTCTCCATATATTTAAAATACGTCTGAAGGCTGTTTCTCTCAGCAACTTCTTAAATAGTGTTGTAATTATGTGAATTATTGTGTATAGACCCTACAATGTTGTTTGTTTTAATGAGTTATATATTTAAAATGACGAAACAATCAATGTTTTGATCTTTTAGTGTTGGACTAGGGTAAGTGGCATGCCCTACCTTGTTTCCTTTGCTATTGTGTAAATAAATCTTATTCTTATTCTTATTCTTATGACGGGGGGGGGGGGGGGAAATGAGGCTTAATGGCGCGTCGACAGCTTGGTCATTAGCGCCAACCTCAGTCACAGTGCAGTGGTCTTATGACGGTCGATCCGCTGATGCACTATATAGTATCAAAAGTTCAACTTCGACCAATTCAACGACGTTTCACTTTTAAAACTAATTTCTTTGAGCCGTAAACATTAGGGTTGAATGCCCGATACAGATATGCTGACCCAAAATTGAAACTTACTGGTCAGTCGAATAGAAGGCAGAAGAAAGCTAAAAGAAGGGGATTTAAACTGAAAACCCTTGAATCGGGAGAGCGTTAAAAAATGTATCTGCAATAGCCACGTTTCTGGGTATATATAGTCTCCATCATAACTTTCATTTGACAGGTTTAGCAATTTGGCGGCGCAATTTGGGAATATTACACTCCCTCTGTCACCTCAAGAAACCAAATATATATCAGTTTGAATCTTGTCTTGGCAGTAAAAGCCCATAAACTTCGCAAAATTCCACTTTTGGTTTCTCACATTTTATCGAACTGCACCTGACAAAACTCTCGAGCGTAGCTCAAATTTAATGCTTGCCGTGTTACTGTTGGCATTAACCACTAACCTAATTTTACGCAATGCCTCTCTTTATGTCACAGCGGAGACACGGAACGTACTCCAGTCTCAGCAACGGCCTGAAACCACAAGTTTGGTCCCATTTTGCCTCAATCTTTTGCACCTCACCATGGAGCTTCCCCAGCCTCGTACGCTACTAGTCGCAGTAATTAGTCTGCGTCGGAGCTCTTGCGAATGCATTGACTTAACGTGTGTCAACGATGGCGTTGCTTCTGGATTAGACGGCATGGGGTAGGGTTTGCTCATTCTCTTTCTCTCTGCTCTTTTCGCATGCACCACATAACCAAATACCCGTCTGCCCTTCTTCCCCCTCTCTCTCTCTACCCACTGCCCCCTCCTGTGAATCTGCACATGAGGCTCTGACAGTTTAATCCTGCTTGCATTAAATTGAATTAGTTGAATGCGTATTAAAAATATATATTCAATAATTCCTTTGTTCCGCGCCTCTGCACACCCAAGTTGTCCTGTGGGGAATTGGTCCGGGGGACGGAAACGAGGGATTTCCGGGACTTCAACCCAAAGGATCTTTGCATGAGACCCCCAGGAAGACCTGCACGAGGAGACACAGAGAAACCGGCAAGACTAGATGGTTGGCAAACTAGAAGAAAGGAAGACAAGTATCATGTCTTTTCTGTATGTATAAATAGGCAGATTTGTCACTTCAGTTAACTAAGTAGCTTTATTTATAATTTTATGTGATATATTGCTATTCTAAACGGAGCCTTTTCACCTTTTCAATTCCTAGACGCAGCACCGCAGCATCTTCAAGCAATATAAAGAAAATAGCAGCAAATTAAAAAAAAAAGGAACAACACTTAGCAACAGCGCCGCGAATTTTCTTAACTAAAACGAGATCACGTGACCCACATCAGCCTATTGGATGACGGAGAATCTGGAACGAGGATGCTGTGTTTAGAATATGGGCAACGCTATCGAAATGGTGAACTGGCACCTTTAGCTTCAGTTTATTCCAAATGTTTCTGTACCAATTTCTTCTTCCAAGAGGCCTGAATTAAAGATTATTGATTGTACACTGTTAAAAAAATTTGGTAAAATTACCGCACAAAGATCCGGTAATTTGTTCCCAGTTGTGTTCACCAAAAAAGTTTAGACGTAGTTCAAGTCGAAAGTTTATCATTACACGATGCATATCTCGTCATTAGGCTTAACAATGCACCAGAAACAAATTACTAGGTCTTCGTATTGAAATTTTCCGGAAATATTTATCCGTGTAGCGTAATTGCATGATTTTCGGTGATATTATGTTACGTTCCAGCCGTTGCGTTCGATGGCTGCATTTTATCGAAGGGCTGATTACCAATCAAAGGCCGATGGGAGGAAGGAAAAAATCCTTGGCCGATTACCAATGCATTGCCAATGATCGACAATTGACCTTGCTATGAATAAGGATTTAATAAAAATTATTAGGGTCTCAATGCAAAGAAATGGAATACGCTAAAGTTTAATTAGCAAATTAAATCAACGAAAAATTTTGGTTCATTTACACAGCAAACTTTATAATCAAGAATTTTTATTAATGGCAAACACGGAATGAAATGGCGTCAACATACATCCCCAATAGATCAGTGCCAAGTGACGTCATATTGGCTACGAGACACCATTTGGAGGTAATAGCTACAAGGTGCACTAGATTAAAATGTAACGGTAAAAAAGGCACTTCTAGTCAAGACAGTGCTTTGAGAGCGGATTTCTTAGGCTTAAAAGAACATTGTTTTCTCCAACACCAAAAATCGCGCGTTAAAGGCTTAAGAAATCCAGTCTAATAGTATTGGCTTCAATAAGACGATCTTCCTTTCTCCCTCCAGTGCTCCTTGCAGCTAACCCAGTTACTGGCTCCACCATAGAGTTATACACAATAATACTACGTCGTGTCACGACCCTATACATTTGACCGCTTTATCAGGACCAATATGCTTCGATTGTTGCCGTGAAAACGAATCGTCCTAACATCGGCAAATTAACGAATCCATTGGCTGATGCCGATAGGTGAAAATAATCTAACCGCCGGCGCCGATGTGTCGCCAAACCGATGCTTTCGTCTACTCATTCCTTTACTCCTGCCTGATTTACAGCGATTTTAGATGAAATAATTTGACTATACTTAAACCCTCTTTAATTTAATGTCATGACCTCTTTAATTTTTCCTTCGCCTTCGTTATGGTCACTTTTCATGGTTTTGCAGCACAATGCAGCTCAGCTTAACGTCATAAAACGCTCCAGAACTTATTACAATGTAAGTTGGTGATGACAACCGGTTGACAGTCGCTTGTTACTAAACAGTTGTTCTAGACTATCACATTGCTAACACATAAATTGTAATTTCGGAAAGTGCTGCCAAAAAAACGGAGACATTGCGGGTGGCGGCGCTGCACGCAGCATGCGTGGATGTCGGTGGAACGGACAGAAGGTCCGTCTATTTACAGTATAGAATTACCTCCTCTTGTTGCCGGACAGCCTGTCCCGCTGTCCTTCTGTCTGTCAGTCATACGGACATCCACATGACGATGATGCAAGCTGACAAAACAGTGCAGACAGCGTCATTGTCGTCAGCGAGCACTGATCTCTAGGAGACAGGCGTGCAAGACAGTGTGTGTGTGTGTGTGTCCACAACTGCAAAAGCTATAAGTACGGAGCGAGTAGGGTGGGAGGGTGGGAAGAGGGGGCGAAGGGAAGGCCGCATTATGGTCGGGTGGGGGAGGGTTAATGAATCCTCACGCAGAGAAAACCCTGACGATAATAGCACGCGGCCGGCCAGCGATGGACGTGGGGCTCTAAAGGCTGTACGCCACCTACCGGCTGAACCGTCATCAATCATCGCCGCCATCTTGGCTGTCAGCGACACCCTATTCGCTCAGGCAAACAAGTCCCGAGGAAAGAACGGTTCTGTGAGCTATACTGGCCGGCTTGACGGTAAACGTTAAAACACGGTCTGACGGACTGGAAGCAGTATTAGTCATTAATATCAACCCTTTAATGACAAAAGGGGGGTTGGAAGGGAAATGGAACCTTTAGTGGCTCCTAAAAGGAGAAACTGTTCTGACATGGATTCAAGAAAAGGTATGTTAGGCGTATGTGGGATAGGGACGGTCTGCAACCCACAGTTTCAGTCAAATACGTAATAATATGCAGCATGCTTCTCAAATAGACGGCTTGTATATGCAGCTTGTGTACAGCTAGTATATATACAGCTTGGTTCTCAAATACTGAACTGTGCTAGCTACATCGCTCGGTTTCCTCGCTCCGTTGGCGTCGTCTTACTTCGCTCGAGGAGGTTTGCATGAAGAAACTATGACGTCATGAACAAACATCATGAGGGTAAAAAAAAAGAACTTTGACGTTATTTTTTAAGGTTTTTTCGCGAATTTGAGGGTCATAATATCAAGTTACAGCGATGGAAATAGGCCTAACTGAAGCGCAATTTAATTGTCTTTCATTTGCTCCTACTCCCATGTTTGTAGGTGCCTTGGTTCAAGAGGAGTAGCGGTACAAACACGCACGCACACTCGCACGTCATACGTTTTTTTTTTAATTATGTAGATGATTTATGAATTGCGATAATGAACCAATATTAATAAAAAACATGATATACAGACCATGATATATGTAAAACAGTAGATGTTGGAATCGTAATCTTCAGTGTGTAGCTCAACACTGCTCGTTAAAACTACAAACTGTGACAGATACGATTATAATTTAGAAATTTAAAGCTGTTGACTACAGATTAATTCTCTTTGGTAATCAACCGTACTGTTTAAAGAACAAGTAATAGACTGAGGAGATAAAATTTGGAACATATAGGTTAAATTGTTTTTGAAATTGGTTCCATGTTTCATCAGAAAATGCCGTCAACCGGGAAATGCTGTGGTGCACGAACGCCATATTCAAATAAAATTCAAAACGCTATACCACAAAGACGAACGGCGAGTTTTCAGTGGAAAACAATTATTCAGGCATTCATAAATGGAATAAATGTTAATATATCTGTGATCAACTTTTATGAGCTTCTGACGAAGATTCAGGTGGTACGAAGTGAAAAATTATGCAATTTTTATGCTGTTTTCGAGGATAAATCCACTGCCGCCAGGACTGTCCTCATTGTGACTTATATAATCTTCGACCACCTTCACAGAAGGAAAAAAACTGGCTGGTAACAACACTGTTTCGTTTGCCTGCGAGTTTTTTTCTCTGATGAAGGTGGACGAGGATAGAGATTTGTGTTTATTCCATCCATGAATACATGCCTGAACTGTTTTCCACCGAAAATTCAAGATAACCCGTATCATTCGTCGTTGTGGTATACTGTTTCGAATTTTATTTTAATATTCCATTTTTTAGTTGACTCATTTTGTTCACAGTTGATGAACGACATGTTTGTCATGTTTTATTATTATTATTATTATTATTAAATTAAAACATGAAATTAAAAAGTATGTAATGGAATACAATTTTAGACTTTGAATTTTAGATACTAAGAAGCGACTAATCATTTACTATAAATCTATTAAAATTTTTACATGTAAATAACAAGCACGTAATGTGGATGCTATGTATTTATATATATATTTTATGTTGAGACACTGATGTAAATAATTGTAACATCGTAACACTTGTATTTGTGCACGTACAAATTTCATGAATTTCGTGCAAAGTGGAAAATAAATTATTATTATTATTATTATTATTATTATTATTATTGTAAATTAAGCCAGTTTAGTGAATAGTGTAATACAAACACAGTGTTTATTAAAAAAAAAAAAAAAGTACCTTTTATGGCGAATTTACAACACACTTCTGTATGTCTGGTTGATGTCTCGGTAAACGCTTACACATCACCACTGCCTTGAAATTAATGGTGCTTTGAACAGAAGTTAGTTTCCCCAGAAAACATTTACTATCATTTCATATTGAGCTCTCACAAACCAGGAAAATTCTCCTCCGTGAATGAAGTCTATAAACTTTAGCAAATTTTTGAACTTATACATCAGCTGTACAAAGCAAGAAACCATAACTAACATATTTGACCTGATAATCAGGATCACGGAACATTTTATTAAAACTACTGCCTGTAAAAACTATTCCTATGTAAACTTCGTTTGCTTAAGGGCGATCCAATGACACGTGGTCAAGTAACCACAGGCAGTTCACGAACCCAACCAAACTCGTCAGACTAAATTAGTCGAATCTACTTTTTTTTAGCCTCTCAGCTACAACCTTTGCAAATGTTCCCATGGCGTATAACATGACCGTATCGGTTCGGGCCTCGATTACGCAGTGTAGACTTGATCTGGGACCAGCGTGACGTGATCCCTAGAAGCAAGACCAAACATTGAAACTGAGGTGAACTGACCACTGATCTCTATTTTTGTGTCCTCGTCGCCATTGTGACATGCAAACACACGCAGGAGCGGTGGCCTTTATTGCGCCTCTGTGCGTGTCTGGATGTGTATACGTTTGAGATGTCCGTTCTGACAAGCGGTTCAAAAGCAAATGCTAAAAGATGCGGAGAGGCCGACCGCGAAGTTGAACGTCGTCGAAGCCCCAGAGCCAGAAAAACGGTCGGTTCCGTATATAAGCCATCTCTACCTTCGGCTCCAAACATATGCAGCTGTGCAGGTTCGTGTGTGTGTGCATGGCATAGCTGCAACTGACAATCAAGTGGGCTCCAAGACACTTGGTACAAGCTGGAACGGGTGTTTCTGGCGCATTCATAGCATAGCTTTTGTAATGATAAATGGATTACACCCTCTCTCTCTCTTTCTCTGTCTAACCCCTGACTAAACCAAACCAAAACCCGCCGCCCAAAAAGAAAAAGAAACGCAAAAGATCGTGAAGAAAAAAAAATGCAGCTGGTTGTTACAGCGACAGTTGCTGCATGAACGTTAGTTAGAGCGTATACCCACGCAACCCATGAACTTTCATTCGTCCAAAGACCTATCACATTTGTCAGAAATCTCAACAAGATGAATGGACTCACTGTCATGTGAATAACAAAGGGAAAACCCGTGCGACAGCTTGCATTGCGACAGTTACTAGCTGGCTCGAGGCACATAAAATAGAAAGGGAGTAAACTTAGCTCTGGTTTTTTTATCTGTCTACACAAAAACGTTTTGTTAATGTGCATGTTTAGATTGTGTAACCCAAGACAGCACATGTGCATTGCAGAGGGGGATGAGAATATTGTACAAAATGTTTCCCTAACTTCGTAAGTCTATCTGTCAAAGATGGATTTTATCAATAACAATAACATTGAAAGAATGACGAATGTTTGATATCTGTGATAGGTGAGTTATACACTAAGTATTCTTTATTGTTGGAATATGGCAAACTCATTTACCTAAATTTCCCCTCTAAGTGGCTAAGAAGTGCCTATGTAAAACCTCTTCAGCCCAATTCGTGGTAGTCAACAATGAGACGCACATGCGCACAAATCAAAAACAAACAAAAATGGCCTTGGCCTAGAATGTCAAAATAAGAGATCGAACGAACCACAAATACTTTAAATAGTAATTTGAGAACTATTTACAATTATTTGTTCCTTTATAACAAACAGTAGATGGATTTCGTTAGTAATTGGTGGAGATATTGGTTGATTAATTTTAATTTTCGTTAATAGGCTATTTGTATACGAAAATTATGACTATGAATCAGCCAACACCTCCACCATTTACTAACAACAAATTAATCCATCTAGTATTTTGCTGTAAAATTTCAAATAGTCGTAAATAGTTTTAAAACGTAATTTTTGCGGTGGTCTTTCCGAATTTTATTTTGACATTCTAATAGGCTTACAAAATTTGATTGGTCGGGTTTCTGTTGTGCACCCAACGCTACCCATCCGTAAAACGAACTTCAGCAAGGAAATGTTTATTAGCCAAAGGGTGCATCCAACATCTGCTTCGACAACATCCAACATAGCAAACTATAAAATAGCAGCACTATGGCCCCTATTCCCAACAGCACTTATAAGGCCCAATGAAACCTTAAAGTGACTTAAAAATTGTTAGTACTTATCACAACCAGAGTGTTCCAAATACTGAATATCAGAACCACATTCTGTGCTGTTTATAAGTAGCTGTAACTATCTGAAGGTACTACAATTCGTTGTCGGATCGCAAGTAGCTGTTTAAAACACGGCCCGTTAAGACGTTGTTTAAAATTACTCATACGTCACGTAGGGCCGGCTGGCTCGTCATTCCTCGATATAATCAAGAACGATTACTGGTCGAAGTGACCTTCTCGAGCCGAAGTATCGATTCGTGTTTACAGCAATTCCAACATCAGAACCTAATTTGCGAACCATCTCCCCCGCCCCCCCCCCCCCCTCCCCCTTCCTCCTCGGTGTCTTTCCATGTTCGATCGTTATTATCGCATACGGTTACAGGTGAAAGACAGGAAGCAAGTTTTTACCGGTATGGCGCAAATTAAATAGCTCGATGCCTTCGGAACTTTTAGCGGAGGCAGGCGATGTGTGTAATATGTATATATAGCTGTCGGGCACACTGCGCAACCATGACAACAGAAAGAAGGGTCGGACGAGAACGAACAGCCATAGAGCGACGTGGTGGACGGGCCGGCAAGCAAGCCCGTTTCCGGTGCTCGTGCTGATTACGTCGTCCAGTTACTTCCGGCATCCGATGACGCTTTCCCCCTTGCCCGTAAGCCTTATCACGTGCTGGGTGCGCGAGTGGCCGATTGGGAATGGCTGCGGAGCAAGAAATACACTATTACGGGACTTCCGATACCTTGTTTCAAGAGCTCTGAATCACCATTGTACACAATGTCGATTCTGTATCTTGGAAAAGAGAAGGGAGGAGAGGGGGGGGGGAGGGCGGGGGCGGTGGAGACTTATCTTGGAGCAAGTTTGAAGCAGTGGCGGAAAAAGGTTGTTTGGAGAAGTGAAGCAAAACCATTGGAAACATGACGAAGTATAAGGTGATGTTTAGAGATCAGTGGTTGCCTGCCTCAGTCAAGTTACGGAAGGAAATACTCAAGAGGAGATTTTTTTCCCCCACCACTTTGGTTCCGCTGAAGTCGTGAAAGACGGGCCAACTTTGGACAAGCCGGATCTCTTGCAATCTTAATCACTGTTCCATTTTTTTCTGCGCAGCTGAAAGTTGAAAATAAGGTATGCAGTTACAAGATTGGCGTGTCTGCTTGTTGAGCGCTCAACATCAAAAACTGAGTGCAGGCTATATCGGTTGAATAAATATATACGGAATTCGGCGTATTACCGAATACCCTTGACACATTACGAAAGTTATTTATACAAGGTGATTCATAAAGTATTGAAAAATAGGCCTACAATATTTAGGCCTATACTACAGGCGTACCTACAGTACAGGCAAATAAATACAGATGCAAACCTATTTACGTTGCCTTTTGGACTTATATGTCAAGACTGCCTGAGCGTGGAATCGAACCCACGACCTTCGAAACCAACGTCCGAGGTCCTAATACTGAGCCATACTGTGAGCCATACAGTAGAGGCTGAGTATACTTTATTTTTTGGTGGTATGAGACATAAACTTCCCCCCTTCCCCGTCATTTATGAGGGTTTTCCACAGATACACTGAAGTAAGGCAAATAACATGAGTAATCGTGTTACCAACCATATAGATCTTTTATAGGCCTACATTAAATGGAAGTGAAAAATAGGCCTATAACCAATATTTATAGGCCTATTTTGTAGTAGGACTTTAGCAATCACCCTGTATATTGAGTTGACCGGTTCATTTCATTTGTTACGTACAAAACTGAAGCATGCTCCATGGTGAGTTTTACATTAATTTGGCAGCCTAATTTCATTTTAATTTCATTCACAAAGGCCTGCAACTCGTTAACTACCATCAAGGATTGCCCCTCCCATTCGGTCGGTATTATTTATTTTTAGTGTCCACGGCAAGCAAAAATGTTGTGCGTTATCTCCTGTTTTTACTGCTGTTGTCCTCCCACCCCTCCACTTACAAGTCTAAATGGAGAGAAACATCCGGAAGTCCAACACCAAAACTTAATTGCCTAAGCCCTCTATCTCTTCCGGAAGTCATTTTTTTTAATGTCCATCCGTTTATGTTGTACACCTATAAACTACACAGGTAACCGGCTACGCTTTACCGTTATCAGATTCACAAGCCAACTCAAGTATAAACAAGTTAAGAATGAAGCAGCTAGCGTTAAAATGGTCATTTTGGGTGTATCAGTGATAAAATCTATATCACTGCCTTTAGGGAAAGAGGAGGGGGGGGGGAGGGCGGAAGGTGAGGGGGAGGGGAAGCAGATGCAAAAGGACGATAAGTGTGATGAAGGAAAATCAAATGTGGACATTGCAGTTGGTGTGAATTTATTACAGTAGTAATTTTGTTCTTTTTATTATTTATTATTAATATTTTTTTTTAATTTATTAATTATTTATTTTTGTTACGGAATAACGATGGCAGTGAGTCGAGAGTCATGGGTGTTAGTCACAAATCGAGTCCAATTTAGTCTAGTTGAGGTCGAAATACATCAACTAGGACGGCTTTACAAGAACCGGGCTTACTCTACAGTTGTTAGAGTAGGCTAATAAGGGAATTCCAAAGGGAATGCCCCTCTTGGACTTAGCACGTCTATTGGGCGAAAATTCTGTCCTCCTGTCCGGGATTTTTAAATTTATGCATGAGGGACAGATGTATGATAAGATCTAGGTTTTGGGGTTTGTTTAACGTCACTGCAATGTGTGGTGCAGTGACAACCCGGGCCCCTGCTCTGTGACTGAGGTTGGCGCTAATGACCTGGCTTTCGACGCTCCATTAAGCCTCAATCCCCCGTCCCCCTCTTGGTCTACAACAATGCCATGCCCGCAGTTTGAAAGCATGTTAACATTATTACGTCTTACGTACGGTACACAGCTCAAAGATGCTCCAGCCAACAATTTTACTAAATAAATTAATGAAAATTGATAGTATACTTATCAAAAATTATATATCTCGATGAGTTAAATAATCTGCAATTTTTGGTATAAAGCATCCTACCATTATTTTAAATTTACTGAGTTCACATACGTGTAAATATACAAATTCAAACGACATTTGCAGTGTATCCTTGCAGAACAAAAGCGTTTGAAGTTGATATACAATAAAGTGTTCGTACTTATAAATAATAATGAATTATTACAGGCTACCAAAACAGAAATTACTTTAATTATATTGTCGTCCTCTACTTTTTAACCACTAGTGTTTAAACGCATAAATCTCAACATCCAAATATGCCGGTAAGGTTGAGTACCAAAACTCACCATAAAAGATACCATACAAAGTGAATGAAAGTGAATATAGGAAACACCAGCAAATCTCAAACCTTTGCATATAGGATTGATCTGAAGCTACGTGAAATCGATCCTACATCAATATCACACATTCTCAAACTGTAGTTCTCTATTCCCTCTAGCACACTATTGCTTTGTTTCTATTCATGGGAGGGAAGACAGAATACGTCTCCTCATTTGGCATGGACAGACGTGGACGCGAGGGCTTCAGTACATAGACACAGACAGATGGATGGAAATTATTCTGTATCGAGTCATCCGAATTGAATTGAGGGTGGGTGTGGGTGGTAATATTTACTTTCCCAAACAGTGACCGGTACGGTTATGATCCATCCATCAATGACAAATCGAGGCCGGGTGCCTCCCCCCCACCACCATAGCCGGTTGGGCCCCTATCTCTTTTGTGTTGGACGTCTTCATTGGTTGACGGGCCACACCAGAACGAGGCAACAGTGACGTAAGCATTATGCTGTCCGCCAAGAGACTTCCCCTTTGCTCCCCCCCCCCCCCACCCCCGCAACTCCAACCCCAGTACCCCATGCAATCCGCGGGGCCAAACTCGGAATCAATGAGATTCATCATTTAAATACAGGTGGTGGCACTCTTATCAATCGACGCTGGCTTGCTTGCGCCATCCTGATGATGCGTATACACATCAATGAGTCTTTAACAAAAGAAAGAAGCTAAACTGTTGCCTAGGTAACGTTACCCTCTAAACAGATGCTACATAGGCTGGGGGTTGAGGCCGGTTTGAGGGGGGGGGGGGGGTTACGCTTCGCAATCACAAAAGGACGAACACAAGAGGGGATGACATATTTTTTTATAACACTGCAGCCCGTCCCTCCCCCCCCCCCCGCACAACGCAACGAAGATTCACTGTAATAGTCGGCACCATTTCCGGACAGGGGGTTAAAGGGGAGGGGAGGAGGTGTGGAGTGTCTGACTACAATACCCACTGCCAGGCGTCTCCCACGTGCAATACGCAACCCCAACATCCGGACATTAGGAGGGCTTCCCAAATCACGTGGCTACGCTTAGATGGGTCGCGTGCCACGTCCGGATGCATCATGGCGGTTGCACGGTTTTTAATTACGTTCTGTCCCATAACGCATTTCATTCATTCGTTAGTGTGCGGATTCCTTGGACCTTAAAAAGGGACTGAACGTCTCTGAACGCCCATCGGGTTGGCGCCATTACCGTAAGCAGTTGAAGACGGGGCCCGCGAAGTCTATGATGATGAACGTTTTGTTGAGTTGGTTTTGTTGTGAGTCTATTAGTAATAAAAGCTACGAATTAACCATTTTTGAGGGTTTTGTCTTCGTTTGTAAAAAATTGGCGACCACAACATCGAGGAAGTGGATGTTATACGAAGGACCTTGGTGCTTTGATTGATAATGGTCTGAAATTCCACCAGCATATTGATTATATGACCAGAAAGGCCAGGAGATCTTTTTCATATGCTAAAAAGAGTGTTGTCAAATCGGGATGTTGAAACCACAAGGAAATTGTATCTCTCTTTTATCAGGCCTATAGGTTTGAACGCGGTGGTGTCCAAGCTTGGTTTCCTATCTGTGAACTTGATATCACCAAAGTGGAGGCAGTTCAGAGACTTGTCACTCGACGTTGTTTCCAACTTCGTCTCTTGGAATATTCTGAACGACTTAGAAGACTGAAGCTCCCTGCCCTTCCTTATCGACGGATGAGAGGGGATTGTCTTATGACTTGCCAGATTCTTCACCGTAATGTGGGTCTCCCTGCAGCACCCTTTTTTTTTTTAAAACTTAGCCAAAACGTTTATCAAAGAGGACGTCGCCTGAAATTTAGGTAACCGTTTGTTCACACTCTTATGGACAGTCCAACGTCTCATCACGCGTTGTGAATGCTTGGAACTCTCTTCCCGAAGCTGTTGCATGTGCAACTAGTGGTACTCTTTTTAAGAAATTGTATGATAATCATTTTTATCGAGTTTATGATGACGAGTAACTTCTGTTACGTGCTCTTTTACCCACATTTTGCATAAGCTCTGGCTTTTTTCGGTGTTATTTTTACTTGCTTACTTTGGGTCTGCAGAGAAAGACAGGGCCCTAAATTAGACTCATAAGTTTACCGTATTGGTTAATTTATTTATCGATAGGTTTCAACCTTAAAGGAAGCCGTGACGTCACGAGCGTAGTTTTAGGCATGGTTTTATGTGTCAAGTGATTAATTTCATTTGACATTTGACAGTCAAAACCCAGAACCCTTTGCCAAATTTAACTGAATTACGAACTTAAATAAAACAAAAATAGGGCATAAATTGTATGCGGAAAGTTTGAAATGAAGTGGAAATGAAGTTCAAAAGTTATCGTGCATACAGACAAACAGGAAAACACACTGACATCAGTAAGGAATGAGAAGCTACTACGCTGAGTTGGTACTTTGCAAGCGTAAGTAGATTAAGGTAAATGTTACCGTCTGACGCAGCAAAATACTTGCAAGGAAGGCATAAAAACAGACAAATATTTTAATTTACGGCGTTTAATTTGTGCTTGTGCACAAAGTTAAAACGTAAAAATACAACAATTGGGGAAAACCCTACGTCATCTATAATCAGGGCATGCCATCTTGAAAGCGTCAGTTGTCAAGATGGTGAACCCTGATTGTGGTTGACTTGGGGTTCTATCCCCAATTTTTGCATTTTTACGTTTTAACTTAAAATAAAAATTTTTGTCTGCTTTTATGACTTGCAAGTATTTTACTGCGTTAGATGGCACCATTTACCTTAAACGAAAAGCTCCTTTAGTCTGCTCCGCTTCGCGCGTTACTACTATTACTTCGCGCGTCCAAACCCTACGTTACGTCGGGGATCAGTCATTTTACTATACTCTTGCCTTCGATTTTACGAAACGTTTTTAATCTTCAGAACGACAAAACTAGGGAAGTGGTCGCACCTTACGAACAATAAAATAAAACAAGAATTACGCTACAAAGGTCAACAAACCTAAACTTGAACTTGACCCAACTGAACGAAAACACAAAAATCCTGTTCTTGAACGTGTAAAGCCTTCCTTGCCGTGTCGCCATCGTCTCCCCCAATCCCGAAACCCTCCAATTCTTCCCCTCCATCCCTCAATCGTCGGTCCCCATCCAACCCCTTTCAAGTTCAAGCTATTTCCTACTATTATTTCTCAATATTACGTCACGTCTCCTTGTCGGGGTCGGCCATTCTCCCTGCCCTCTGCATGACAAATGAGCAATCTCTTCTTCCTCCGTTCGGTCCCTCCATTTCTTTGAGGACCTTTGTCAAATCCCTCCGCCATCGGCAGCAAGCGAGCTCACACACACACACACACGGACGCACGCACAAAAAAATCCTGCCAAGAACGTGTTCGGTATCCATTTGACGGCAGCCATTTTATTTCTAGTTCAACCCATACAGTGTGATCCCGTTCGGCAGTAAAGGTCCCTTTGTTCGGCAACAAACGCTTGCGGGTGCTGGTCTTCGGCGGAGGCGGTAGCGGGGGACAATAGGTAGACTCGTGCCGCCTCGCGCATCACGACAATGCTCCTCCGCGTACAGGGAGACCGGCAGAAGGACAAGCGTCGGTCGCCGCCTGTTGCAGACCGGAGACTCTCTTCACTGGTTACAATTATTTGGGCAAAGAGTAATATTAGATTTGTATGGCGCTGAGCAGTGGCGTAACTTGGGTATTTTACTGAGGGGACAACACTAGCCATTTAGCCGAATGGTGTTGGGGGAGAAACCAATAACAGCTGGTGGGTCTGGGGGAGCGCTGTAAGCACCCCCAGTAGGTTCCGAACCCCGGAAGCTGACGCATTTTTGCTATTTTCCGGCATTTCCTGGCCTTGTAAAGTGCCGTTAGAAACTTTTTTTTATAAAATCAGTTTTGCTGACTACACTTTTTTTCCTTTCTCTTTCAGATTTGTTGAATTTGTTGTTAAAATTACTATATTTTGAGTGTTTTTCAAATTCCTTAAAATTGTTGATGTAATTATTTTTGATTAATGTACACCACATACGAGCCATTGCTTCGTGGTGGATTTGTTGATATTTGGAAGTACAATTAAAAAAAAAAACTATACGCATACAAAAAAAAATATGTAATGTAAATCTCTCACTTTTTTCATACTAGATACTTATTTTGTATAAATAAAATACGTCTTCAGATAGTAAAAGTTTTTTTTTTACCTATGCAAAAAGTAACTTGGCTAATTTACCGAATAGGCCTTGAAAAGGCCAATCCTTCCCCCTCACTAGTTACGCCACTGGCGCTGAGAAACCATATAGGAACGGCAATTATTCTGAGAGAGAGATGATGTTAACGGAACATAGGGTAAAAGTGGCATAGGATCGAATTAATTTTCTGTTTGGTTGCAGTGATGAATGCAGAGGTGGACTGGCAAGGTCCGGGATTAGGGATGGCCCTAGTCCCGTATGGCCAACACTGGCCGAATTGTTCAGAATAGTGCAGCTTCCAACCCTGACTGGCCTCGAGACGCACCAGTCCACTTCTGATGATTATTATCGTTACTGGCGAGGGTTGTTTACATGACCCCGTAACCCTCTCTCCCCCAAGTTTGTAAGAGCGACGCAGTGCTTTCGACAATCCTAAAAAAGGGGACACTGCATTAGACTTCCTTTTCACCTATTCGAGGATTCTATATTGATTGTTAGTTAGCATTATCAATCGAGCAAATTATTAATGGCGTCGACAGCTAGGTCATTAGTGCCAAACCTCAGTCACAGTGCAGTAGCCCAGGTCAAGTACACAGTTGTGACCCGCATGGAAATCCTTCAACAATATTTTTTTTTAACTTTACCTTTAGCTAAATTAACGTAATAATAAAACAATGTGGGAATTGGGGAAAGGAGAAAAATAAGAGATCATTTTGTTGAATTTTTTTTCATTGATCCCGTCACCTACACGGTTTACGAAAATTAAGTCTACTACCTTTGTACTTTACGAACAGAAACTCCTGGTAGTTGGTTTAGAAGTCGTGGAAGGAAAAAAGTAGGCGTATAAAAAAAGTTAATAAGGAAAGCTTCACGTCGGAATTAGAGAAAAAAATGGAAAACCACAAAAAAAAACCGGATTTGAACCGTAAATTTATTAAACTAGGGTACGAGGTTGTGGTATGGGGTGGGGAGTGGGGGGAAGGGGCAGGATCTCCATAGGTTTGGGAAGGCTCTGGAGACCATATTTTGTGTCGAGAACAAAAAGATTTTTCTGAAAAAAATGCTCGTTATTCTACGTCGTCAGTATTCCAAAAAAGAAATCGCGACACATTTGCCATCGCGATTAAATTCTAGCTGCGAGTATGTAGATGCATAAACGCGCCCTCACAGTACGTAGCCTAATGACAGCCATTGAGTGGTCTGCCTTCTATCAGCAGCGTGAACATCTACATCGTATTATCTACATACATCACATTATATCTCTTGTTCTACATACGGTAGAAAGTGAATTAACAACGATCGCACTCGCACGGCTGCTTAAAAGGTTCCCAACAATAATAATAACAGCAACGGAAAAGAAATAATACTAATTCCATCATCGTTTTCTGCGGTATAGCAGTGGGCGTATTCCAAATTGGCTGCGCGGTAATGGCGGCTGGCAGCAAGCATCGCGTGTGCCCTATAACACACACCCTTCCGAAGACAATTCATTTGTCATTAAGACTTGGCAAATGGAAGCCAAAATCTAAATTATTCAGTGTTTTATTTCGTGTTTGCGGTCTGGCGCCTTATCTAAGCAACGGATCGTTGTGTCACGTGGTGTGTGCGTTTGTGTGGGGTGTGTGTGTGTAGGCTAGCGTTTCCAATGTCGACTGCTTTGCCATACAGCGTAGAAATGATTGACAAATCCCGTATCGTTTCGTTTTCCACGAATTCCAACGTTTCTAGTAATTTATTACTGCACCGACGTTAAGAGTTTCCCGTTCAAGACACTGACGCGTGTATTATTATAAATTATTCCCCTGGCTCCCCGTAAACGAAAAGACTTGCGACGTGGCTGTTGCAGTTGGATATATAGGCCTGTAAGTTTTTGTGTAGGTTACTTTGTGGTTTTACGTACCAGGATGACGGATTTTTGTGATAACTATGTCCTTTTCTTGGTGAAGATGAGCAGTATTTAACAGGGTTCCCACCAACCTGGAAAAATTAGGGAATTTCAACTTGTTTGAAAGTCGGGGAAAACTCAGGGAATTCTTTGATTTTTTACCAAAAAAAACTGGAAAACTAAGGAAAAATATTAAGATTTTAAATAATGCATTTCCCATCACCTAAAAGCTTCAGCCTTTTTAACACAAAACTGGAAAAATATATGAAAAAAATTCCTTCATGAAATTACAGTAAATAGCCTGGAAAATGAATTCATCTACTCTATAAAACCTGGAAAACTCAGGGAAATTGATTTCAGTATTTTGGTGAGAACCCTGTCAGAAAAGTGCAGTTTAACTGGTGTTTATAGTCTACTACCAGTGGTGTTACCGGAGATGTCAGGAAGGATAAAAGTTGAAGGCCGGCTGTAAACCAGAAATATACCGACATAATTTTCCATCTAGCAAAAAATTATATAATTTTGCCTGACTGATTTGCCGACTGACCAAAAATGTGTAATTTTGCCGACTGATTTGCCAACAGGTCAAACTTTTTTTTTTGG
>JAHWFP010114521.1:0-10271 GCA_023313725.1 Lithobius niger
CCACATTCTGCCAAATCCTAATTTCCCAACAGGACATTCTGCCACACGTCGAGAGTGTGTGCCCGCTGGTGCGCGAAGTTGGTTACAGCCTGAACAAGTAAGTTGGGCGATGCCAGGATCCATAAGCGGAAGCCCCAAACGTGATCCCACCTAAGGGCAGCAAAGGACGGTAGATTGTTTTCCGTCATAATCTGGCTAGCACTATACCATGGTGGTCTTCCGTGAAGTCTCCGAGTAGCATTGTTGTAGCATACTCTTAACTTGTCCATTGTGGCTTTATTGTAGTCAGTCCAAAGACAGCACGTGTACAAATTGGTACAATGAGCCCGAAGCAGCCGGTTCTTAACAAACCCACTACAGGTCCCAAACTTAGCTTTCAGGCTATTGCCAGTAACACACACATAGCGGCACTGTCGGCGAATGTCTGAATGTTGTTTTGGTCTTCACTGACTACGATAAAGACCGTGCGGGTTATGAAAGTCAGTTTTCTCCTTTTAAGCTCTTACAAAGATTTAACGATAAACTACATTTTGTATGGACTGTTTGTCTTGAAGCTTAGTATCGCACGCCCCCTACATTCTAATGACACTAAAATTACTTCTTTCTCCATCGCAGAATCCTCCTCACTGTGTACAAGATTGGGATCCTTCCCTATGCCTACGGCGCATTTTTACCTCATTAATGCAGTCATTTATACAAAATATTACGTCACTTCCGCCTCTATTCCACTTCCCCCTACCCTGCTCGCGTCCACTCACCCTTTTTCTTGCCGCTGGTGCGTGCAGTCAGAAATTCTGGAGCTGAGATTGTTGAATTACTAATAAGAATTCGTTTCGGACGATCGTTTTTCCAGTTGAACTGGAGTGCGCCATCTTTCAGAGCAAGCTTCTGTCGAGACTGGTTGGAGAGTATTAAGGTGGCAGCCGGCATGATGTCGGCAGATTTGGCAAGGACGAACCACGTGGCGGCTTGTTAAGCCGGCCAAGTGCACCCGCACATGGAGATAATTGCTTGAGAACGTGGCGGCAGTGGTTAGTACGGATTATCAGGTTCGTGGTGTTTATTTTTTTTGGTTTGTGTAGCCGAATTTGGAGAGTAACGATAGTGAAAGAGACGTGAGTTTGGGAGTTCAGATGTGAAACCCATTGTCGGAGTCGGTGACTGACTGAACCGACGGAAACCGCAAGTGGCGGACTGTGGAAAACAGTAGTTGTTGGTGGTGGAAATATGTGCGATTGGCTCGGTTTAAAAAAATGTTTTTTTTTTGGGCGATGCGGTACGCGGTGGCGTGCATTGGCATCGGCTCTACCGAGCGTGCGTAGGTGTTTTTGTGGTGTGGGTGGTTGGATTATTTGTAAACGAAAAGCTGGAACGGAGCTTAAAAATGATGGGCACATGGCGTGCTGGAAGTTTGAGGGGCCGTCGTGCAGAGTGGGCTGCCATTGGGGCGTCGCCGGCGGCGTTGGAAATTGTAGACGGAACGGGTCTAGAGTTGGGAAATACGCCACCGATGAGAGTGGTTTCGGCGAGACCGCCATTAGTTGACGATGCGAAAGAGATTGCCCCAAAATTGAGCGAGATGTTAGCTCGAGGTGTAATTGAGAGGGTGAAAAACGGGAGTGTAGGATTTGTTTCCCCGATTTTTTCAGTGTCAAAGCCGGACGGGTCTATCAGGATAATTTTGAATCTGAAAGGCTTGAATGAGTTTGTAGTGGTGAGAAAGTGCTCCTTGGACATACTACCACGGGTAGTAGAGCATTTACAGCCAGGGTGGTGGATGGCAACCATCGATCTGTCTCGAGCGTATTATGCAGTGGCAATAAAGGATGGTGCACGACGGTTGTTAATGTTTTCTTGGTAGGGTTGTTTATACCGCTTTTGTGTGTTGCCATTTGGTTTGGCTTCGGCCCCGGGTACTTTTATAAAGCTTATGTCAGTGGTGAGGCGCTTCTTGCGCCGGGCCGGTGTGTTAGTTTTCGTTTACCTGGCTGATTTTGCAGTGATAGGTCCGTCCGCAGCAGGTGTGCGGCATGATGTGCGGAGAGTATTGGAAACCTTACGGAAGTTGGGTTTTTTCGTAAATTACGGTAAGAGTGTTCTGGTACCGTCGCAGGGTTTGACATTTTTGGGTATGATGTTGGATCTGAAGTCAGCCCATTTTGTGCTGCCACTTGAAAAACTGGCTCGTATGGTACGATTGGTTGCGGGACTGCAACGGAACCCGGTCACGGTTGTTAAAGAGCTTCAACGATTGTTGGGCCTGGCAGAATGTTTGCTGTGTGCTGTGGAGAACGGCAAGTTGCACACGCGTTGGTGGCAATACGACCTGGTGACCTGGTGTCGTGCAGAAGTGCACGGAGGAAGCCTCTCGCAAGGGATTTGAACTGGTGGGCGAGGGCTTTGAGTCGCCCAGTGGTAGCAAAATCTTGGGTCTCTGTGGAGGCCGCAGTAGTGGTGGCAACGGACGCTTCGGACATAAGCTGGGGAGCGGCCATAGGGGATTCGCAGGCGCAGGGAAGGTGGCAACCCAGGGAGGCTGCCTTGCATATTAATGCCAGCGAATTATTGGCTATGCTGAAAGCACTAGACGTTTTTAGAGATCTGGTCAGGGGCCGGGTAGTACGAATCGGATAACGTGGTGGCCATGTCGTATGTGAATCATGAAGGGGGGACGAAGTCCCAGATGCTTAATGCCATGGTCCGTAGCCTAGAGCAGCGTAGAAGTCAGTTGAATTGTGTGGTACAGGCGCCATTTGTGCCGGGGAAGTTGAATGTGACAGCGGATGGTCTGTCTCGAAATTTCTGGGACAGATTTGACTTCCAATTGTGTACTGCGGCGTTCCGGAAGATTTGTAGGTGGTTTGGGACGCCAGACGTGGATGTGTTTGCATCGGAGGCAACGGCCCAATTGCAGCGGTTTGGATCGTGGGGACGCTGCCCAGGGGCAGAGTTTGTGGATGCGTTCAGCGTGAACTGGGGCCTGTTCTTTCCGTACCTTTTTCCCCCATGTCCTTTAATTGGACGTTGCATAGACAAGCTCATCGTGGATCGAGTAAGATGGGCAGTACTGGTGACACCGGACTGGCGGCGTGCAGCCTAGTTCGTCCGGCTGTTGGCCTGCGCCAGGGAAGAAACGTATCCCTTGCGGAGCGCGGGGCCCTCCTCTGGGAGCTTTATTTGGACGCCGAGGTGGCGAATGAGTGGGGTCCCTGGGTGGGCTGGGGTGTAGGTACTAGATGATTACCAAGTGGGACCAAGGTCACCACAGCCATCTTCGGAACGATTCCAAGGTGTGCACTGCTTCCTAATCTATCCCAATCTTGTAACACAGTGAGGAGGATTCTGCGATGGAGAAATGAAGATTCTCCCAGAGAACTTGTTCTCGCCAGGAGAATCTTAGTTCTCTGAGTCGAATTCGACGAAATTGTTACAAAACACGACCCGCCCGCCTCCCTGCATGGAATCGTGCGTTCACAGCAAGAAAAGAGTTGAGTGTACGCGAGCAGGGTAGGGGGAAGTGGGATAGTGGCGGAAGTGACGCAATGTTTTGCATAAATGACTGCATTAATGAGGTAAAAACGCGCCGTAGGTATAGAGAAGGATCCCAATCTTGTAACACAGTTTCGTCGGATTCAACTCAGAGAACTTAAGATTCTCCTGGCGAGAACAAGTTCTCTGGGAGAATCTTCATTTTTACTGCTAGCCTAAAATACTTACCTGTATTTTATATATGCTTTCCAGTTTTGGAAATGCTACCCGTCCCAAACATGAAATTTCTACTCTCCTGGTCCTTGCAATGGCACTCCCCGGGGCTCATGACCACCGCTAGGCGGCGCCCCATTCCCGCTCATTATCACAGTTTGTTTTGGGACGCGACTGAGACAGTCGCTACTACTCTATTCTCTCATCATGAGAAAGCCTACAAGATATACGAAATGTGCTTCTTACCCGGATTATGGGAAGCAAAAGTGTGGAAGAAGATGAATCAATTGGAAACACAAGCTTGGTGTCGCCGATGCAGAGTTTGTGACTTTTCAATTTAGAAGTGTGCCGAAGTGTGCGACAATTTAGGCCCAGACGATCGTGACGGTCGAGGCAATGTGGGCAGATTCGACCGAGCGTAGTGGTTTGCATCAATCAGAAGGCTAGAGAATTAGCCGTTTTAGGAGGGCATTCATCGTCAAACAACGATATGTATGTATTTGGAATCGGGGGTCGTTTCCGTGATTCCAACGAGTAATGCTCGACTGCTGATAGGAGCGGACGCGTCCTTTGTTTGGGCGCTGTCCGGGTCAGCATCGAACCCGTATCAGGCACCGGTCATGGCGGCATGGTAGCGCAGTGCGTGACAACGAAATGGAAAAGGCGTAGGGGGGATGGAAAGCCGACCAAGCGGCTGTGGTGAAGTAATCGACACTGGCGACGCAGAAAGGTGTTTCGACGGTTTTGAATGTTTGTTGGTCCACCGGGTCCCGCATTCCGGCGGCTGTTTATTAATGCTGCGGACATCGTTCCAGTCCGGGTGACCGGCGGCCCTGTCCGGGTCAATGGCGGGCTGGTGACCGGCGGCCCAGTCCGGGACAATGGCGGGCTGGTGACCGGCGGACAGTCCAAACGGGCGGACGGGTGGCGAATTGGCTATTGTTTTCCATCCAAGAGAAGTGTGCCACCATGGAGGTTGTGATGAGCAGTTTGTAGACACGACCGACTTCGTGTTTATTAACGGCATTTCGTTCAGTGTGTGGGTCGATGGAATCGTGATGTGTGACGCTTACAGTGTGCGTCGGCCGTTCGTGAACACGATCGGCCGATCAGACAGACGGTGGAGCGTTAATTTTGTGTGACGAAACCGCGATGTGTCTGTGCGTGGGAAAGTAGTTTTCTTATTTTAACTATTTTCTGGTAGCTTATCGTCTCTGTATGACACGGGCCGATCGAGTTAATACAGTTATTTTTTTTTATTTTATTTGTGAAACAAACAGCCGGTTTCCAATGGAATGTAGCTGGAGCCAAGTACAAAAAAAAAAAAAAAAATTTCAACATTATTGGATCCATGCCATATAATATGGACACACGCAAAGCGTCGGGCCCGGACCAGACGGTTAGGTTATGAGTGTGGTGTTTCCGAAAGCTTCACGGGAATGGCTGCCTTCGTGAAAGGGATGCACTGTTTGGGGGACGTGCTTAGTTGCAGCACCTCCTACCTCTCGGGCCTTTCCACTCCAGTCGGGAATGACTTGCAGTTGGCCAGTCAGTATTACATCTACATGTGCTCACAGATTATCATGTGTGTATTCTCTAGAATGGCAGGTTGTGCTACCTGTCCATGTTCCCAAGTGAAAGTTGGGACAAGTCGGTCAGCTTTATCGGTTTGTAATAGTTTGTACCGATAAAGTGGTGTATATTGTTGTATGGTGACGTCCGGGGTAGGTATGATTAGGGCATGCAGGCCCTCACCACGACGTCCAGGTAAGAGAGGGGGGGGGGATGGCAACCCCACCCCAGCCCTCTATTTTGACCATAGTGTGTTACAGTAAGAGTCTAGTGTATGGTTGGTTACGAGTATTGTTTCCAAATTGGTTTATCATTGAAACATTGCTAGTTGTGTTTGATGGTTGGTGTTAGTCTAACACCTTGGGAAATGTGACAGTGATTCGAGGGCTGGCCTGATGCGCAGTACCCTTGAATCACAATACGACAGGGATGGAGAGATGGTAGATGCTCTCAAACTTGCTTGTTACTGTTCTTGGTGTGTTGTTGTGGAAGTTTAACTTAAGTCGTAGTCACATTATCGCTGCTCTCCCAGTCTTTTCTGCGTGAGGGCAGTTGATGGATCCCATAGCGCCAAAAAAAAAAAAAAAATCGTCAACCACTGGTATATCCAGGCGGTAGTTGATTACATCCCGAGCGCTAGACGAAATGGCACATGTAGCAGTCACAGACCGCTGGTGCACATGGGTGTCGCAGTTTTTAACCGCGGGCACGCCATATCATGCGTGGTATTTTATATATAATGTATTAATTTTGATTGCATGTTAATCTTAAAATTGAGATTAATTTAATCTTCCATTATTAATATAGTATTGGTAAGACAATCTTGAGTAAGGTTTGAGTCTTGAGTTTTTTTGTCAAAGCCTACTAAAGTAACGCTTTGTCATTTCCACACATTCAAGGGAGATAGTTAATTATACACTTTTGTCATACCCCAATGATGAAAGTTATATATTTATAAGCTTCATGTTAAGCTTAGTGGCAGTCAATTAGTTCTCTGCAATTGATAGTCGCTTGGCCACAGCATATGTTCCATGTAACTTGGGTTATGACTGTTGGTGATTCGATGCTTGGAATGTGTGGTGTCGCCAGTCGCATTCACTGGTGGATATTCTTAATTTTAACGAGTAAAATTTGGCAATTAAATGGTATGGATTTTGGTTATTCGTGTTGCGGATAAAACTTCCTCCTAAAGGAGTATGTTTTTGGCGATGAATAATTGTTGAACACTGCTAAGTGCTTACCACTTAGTTTCAAGATTTCATTTATTTTATAATAAATGATTTATAATTCGCAAAGCGACTTGGTCGGCATTTAATTATAAACCTCATAATCTTGCCAACTTTTTGGTAATTTTAGCCTGTATCTTATGAGGTTTTAATAGTTTGGAATTATTGCACTTGCTACTCACTTTCTTGATTGAATTTTGGACGAACCATGTATGGGTTACCAGCTGGCGAGCAATTGGCTTACGGCCCTGGTGGCTGACAGGCCGAAGACAGTTACACTTTACTTGGTGTCAACCTGGAACTGACATTTTACGGTTTTATTGGAAATATTAGCCTAACGACTCAGAAATTTGGTAATAGGGTAAAAATAAGATCTGTGATGTAGCGTAAAGTTTATTTGGGAAGTTCGTTTACGGTGGCTTTTATAGCAGCATTGCCTGTGCATGGGTGAATTGACATGGTATTTACCACTAGGCTACCATTATTGGATGATGGAATTCTGCGGTGTTTTCATGATCGGCGAGGGACATGTTCTAACATTGCCTAGACTTGGTAGGGTGTTTTATGACTACGTGTTTATGAATTCGGGGGAAATGTGATAGTGATTCAAGCATCCATGCTAAGTCTACCGTATCTAGGATACACGAAAAAGTCAGTTATCCGACAAATGTGTGAAATCGTGTATTTTGTCCGATTTTCACCTAAAAACACGCATTTCATCAGGCATTTTTAGATTCTGTTCAGACAATTTAACAAGCCAAATATTAGACACTTTGTAGATTTTGCTTGTATGGATTCAAGGGATAGCTTGACACGCTGTACCCTTGAATGACAATGCGACAGGATTGTAGAGGGGTTGGCAGCCATGACCATAGCAGTTCGTTTGTTCTGGTGCATTGTAGTTGGAGTTTATGTATACTAGTCGCTGTCACGTTATCGCTGCCTTCCCAGACGAAAGATAAATCTGGGCAAGGTCAGTGGATGGTTCCAGTGGCGGTTATACCCGTGAAGTTACCCAACGGGGGAAAACTTCGCCACATCAGTAGATTTGGAGGACGATGAGATACGTCGGCTCTGGGGGCTGTTTCGTCGACACCAGCTCGGGGGACGGACTGGTGAATCTACAGGACAATGTTACCCCACCGGGCTCACCTAGACGGGACGGCAGTGTGGATACGACAGGGTATGCTATACATAGGAGATGACATTGGGCACGATCCTAACAGTGTGGTTTTGGGGCCTTCCCCACAAATCTCCGACCAGGTATCGATGGGGACCGGCCGGACCAAGTCCGGACTGGAATCCTTAGTTTTCAGTAGTGGCCAGGAGGGAGACAAGAACGGACAGGAATGCCCGGACTCGATCGTATCCCAGTCCTGGTCTAAGGCATGGAGCAGCGGACAGCCGATGTCGGTCTGCACACAGTCCGGGTCTCGGCTAACTTCGCAGTCCGGGTCAAAGCCGAGTGCGGACAATCCCAGCTCAACCTTGCAACCGCACATTTCGTGGGGCTTGCTAGTATCGTGGGACAGCCAGTGGGCAACTTTTGGTGGCCAAGGGGCGGGGTCATTCGTTTACAACTGGCAACTTTACAACTATGGACACTGAAGTCGGCGGACCAGGTCGACTTCCCTTACCAGCATCTGGGCAGCACACTCCACCCAAACCTTACGCCCCACACCATCACGCCGGCAGGTTGTGAAAAGTGAGCGTGTTAAAGGAGGATCATCCAAGGGAGTCTCCAACGTGGTGGGGGAGTGTCACCGCGACTCTTCCTTACAGATCTATGAAGGAATGTGGAGAGGGTAGTTTGAGTGGTGCAGTGTTAAGACGGTTAGTGCATCACAACCTTAACCATGGGAACTTTACGAGTTGTTAGTTCTCTATTTGACCAGGGTTTGACACCATGTGCTATCAAGGGTGCAGGGCTGCCATCTATTCAGGGTTGGCAGGCGGGGGGAAGCAAGGAGACATATGTAAGCACAGTGTTGTCGCGAGTTACCCAGTCCTTCGGTGTACTATGCCCTATAGGGCGAATACTGTGCCCTTAGGGGGACCCTCCATGCATTCTGCATATTCTGGTCTCCCCCCCCCCTCCCCTGTTTAAGCGGTGGCACGATGCCTTTCCCAGTAACCTCACTTTTACCCTTGAGACAGATGAGACACCGACAACAGTTGTGGTGTCAACTTTAACCCCTTCATTGGAACCAGGATTCTCGGATAGGTTCTCTGCCCCCCGAGCGGTGAGGGCCTTCCTCACTTGACCCAAAAGGTTATGTGAGGAAACTGAAGCTGTAGGGATTTCGTACCGTGGAGATAGGCCACGAGTCCCGCTGTTCGTAAAGCTCACGAAGGATGGTGGGTACGCGCGACCCTGCATCACCAGGGCTCTAAGGTAGAGCGATAGGCAGAGCTTTCACAGGAGCACGTCGCTCGGACACTCCTGCCAGCGGGCGGTGTTACATGCACGGGGTTCATACCAGGGTAACATCTTGGGCGCTAACAGCTGGAACGCCGTTGGAGGAAAATATCGAAATTGGTCGCTGGAGGAACCGCAATACCTTCATCGCCCACCATCTACAGCGTGTGGGAACCCTCTCATCAGGTAACAGAGGGTATCAATTCACCGCGGCAGGTAAAGTAGTGAAGTATTAAGGTAAGGGTTGTAGGTTATCTACCGGACCTGAAGGGTCTACAGTTGCTTACTGCGTTCACACATGTTCCACTTTGTGTGATTTCGGTAGGATGGTCTTGCAAAGGCGTGGGTTCGACGCCACCTATTTAGGTAGGACAAAGTCAGCATATATAAAATACAGGTAAGTATTTTAGGCTAGCAGTAAAAACGGGGTTTTACCCCTAAAAATAGTTTTTACTTAGCCTAAAATACTTACCTGTAGGAACCCACCCTCCTCCCGCGTCGAACCGTCTAGAACGGGGAGACAAACTGTGATAATGAGCGGGAATGGGGCGCCGCCTAGCGGTGGTCATGAGCCCCGGGGAGTGCCATTGCAAGGACCAGGAGAGTAGAAATTTCATGTTTGGGACGGGTAGCATTTCCAAAACTGGAAAGCATATATAAAATACAGGTAAGTATTTTAGGCTAAGTAAAAACTATTTTTAGGGGTAAAACCCCGTTTTTACTTATCTGAAAATACTTACATTTAGTGTTAACCCACTCACCGTCCTCGCTCTCGCAACGATTGGGGAGATGGGTGCCGCAGCATGGAGGCCAGCATGCAAGTCCCCAGGTGGTGAGCTATGGAAGCCTCTTAAGGTGAAATTTAAGGTCTTTAAGTATTGAGCATAAATATTAGGGATGGGTCGGTTTCATTTTTTTGACTTCGGTTCCGGTTTCGGTTTTCACGCACACAAAACCGCGGTTTCGGTTTCGGTATCAGTTTTCGCCACCATCCACCCAAACCAGCTATTTCTAGTTTGGTTTCTTGTAACATTAGTATTACTAGCTTCTACCTCACTCCTGCTTTCACTAATAGCAGCGTCGTAGACCATGGGCCTAGATGTGGCACCATTTTCCTCTACTATTTTCTTTTTAATGACTGTCATTTATACGTACAAAAGGATAATTATTAAAAAAAAATTAGGAAAACAGATCAATTTTTAATTTTTCGAACACCGTACAAAAAACCGACACAAAATCTGAATCGGTTTCGGTTTCGGTTTTAAGTAAAAACCGAAAATTCGGTTTCGGTTTCGGTTACCGACCCATCCCTAATAAATATAAACAATATATAGGTATGTAATAACTAATGC
>JAHWFP010114589.1:0-12170 GCA_023313725.1 Lithobius niger
TTTCATAGGGGTCCATGGCTGGTTCGATTTTTACAGTTAAGAAAGACTTGTGCACCAAATTTATGTTTTCTGCGAAATTTCTGCAAAAATTTGTTACTCCACTCAATTATTTCTGCCCAGTGCTCTACAAATAATAATTGCTCTGCTGGCGAGAACACTGCAGTCGCATCAAAATCGTGTTCAAAAGGCCCTGGTCGGTGTTAATACCTATATTTTAAGCTACACAAATTGAAAATCGGTTCATTGGTTCGATCTCTAGGTAAGGGCAAAATTTCTAGCCCATTTGGCTTTCCGTGTCAAGAATATTGTAGTTACATTAAAATAGCAGGCGAAAGACCCTAGGCCTTGCCCGTACCTACGTTTTAAGCTATAGAACTTGAAAATCTGTTCAGTGGTTCGATGTCCAGGTGAGGGCAGAGGGCAGAGAGTCCCAACAGCAACATTAATGATTTTTGTCCAGTGCTCTACTATTATAATTGCTCTGCCGACGAGAATACTGCAGTCACATCAAAATCGGGTTCAAAAGGCCCTGGTCGGTGTTAACGCCTACATTTTTGCTATACAAATTGAAAATCGGTTCATTGGTTCGATCTCTAGGTTAGAGCAAACGTTCTAGCCCATTTGGCTTTCCGTGTCAAGAACATTGTAATTACATTAAAATGGCCTGTGAAAGGCTCTAGGCCTTGTCCATACCTACGTTTTAAGCTATAGAACTCTAAAATCGGTTTAGTGGTTCGATCTCCAAGTGAGGGTAAAAAGTACATTAATGATTTCTGCCCAGTGCTCTGCAATAATAATTGCTCTGCCGACTAGAATACTGCAGTCACATTAAAATGGGGTTCAAAAGGCCCTGGTCGGTGTTAATACCTACGTTTTAAGCTATACAAATTGAAAATCGGTTCATTGGTTCGATCTCTAGGTGAGAGCAAAGGTTTTAGCCCATTTGGCCTTCCGTGTCAAGAATATTGTAGTTACATTAAAATAGCCTGCGAAAGGCTCTAGGCCATGTCCATACCTACGTTTTAAGCTATAGAACTTGAAAATCGGTTCAGTGGTTCGGTCTCCAGGTGAGGGCAAAGAGTCCCAACAACAACAAGAACAACAACAAGACATAGCCATGCTGTGTTCGCCGAACGGTTTGACTGTTGTCATTAAAATTTGTAAGGCAGTGAAAGAGTTACGACACGACCCAAAATACCGAATTTCGTTGGTCTATGGCAATTCTGTGCGAGACTATAGGAGTTCAAAGTTTGACGTTTAACATGGAAGTTCATGCTGAGGCTAGCGGTCCTTGATGCTTCCTGAAAACTGCTAACCATTATTTTGCGATTGCTACGCACATTTTTATTTTGCATCGCAATTATGCTACACAATTTTTTCTGGACATTTCAAGCCCTGTTTACTAAAACTGCCATCACACAATAATAAATTAATAGCACATATTAAACAGTTGTTCTTTCTCTATGCTGCCCCCCCCCCCTTCCCGTTACTATTTGGCAGTCCTTTGCATACTATTACAAGGTTTTAGGGCCCCACTGACGTTTGTTGTTGCAGATCAAGATGCAAACTTAGCCACACAACTCCCAACAGCATATTGGCCAAAGGACGACAGTTCTTTGTTGTACGTGGTTTAGTCAGGGAGCAGTTGAGGAAATTCTGGGCTACTGTGCACAATTTACCAACTTCTGTTTTTCACTTGGGAGTTGTTGTTTACACCCCCAAGGAATAGCTTTTCATTTGTTGGTATACGTGCAGATTCATATTTTTTTTTACTCGCCATTGGCCAGTAGACCAAACATTTTTAGTCGCCAAATGTGAAACTTTGACGCCAAATTAAATTTAATGTTTCAATTTTTTAGTCATCGGACGCTAAGGACAAAACTCATAAATCCAGAGTCCATAATCTGTCAACATTTTTTTATTAACAATATGGTAGTACGTTCACACGGTGTTGTAGGTGATAGGTTGCAAAAACTTTTTGATAATAAAGAAATTTCTATCACAGTAGCAGTTTGCCCCATAACTTCTGAACAGTTAGGTCTAGAGCTTGGAAAGTTGGTAGAAAATCTTTTAAAATTGTGTATTAAAGCATTAAAATCCACGGGCGAATTGGCCTCTAGCAAAAATATTTTAATCACCAACATGCTCATTTTAATCGCCAATTGGATAGTGGCCGGTGTATTTCTGCATGTATACTTGTTGGCACCCAGGCAGTACGCATTTAATATACAGTATTCTTGGGGTCCTAAAAGAATAGGGTTGCATAAACTAAATTGGATATTTATACGGTAATCCATTCGTAGTATTTGTTGTCAGTTTTTTGGCTGTAACTCCTTCACCGTCAACAAATCAAAAGCATGATGTGGAGCAAAAAAGTTCAGCACAGGAAAGATGATATACAACTTCTAGGTAAAAGCAACCACAGAACCCCAAAATCGTATTTCAAGTTTACCACCCTTTCGCAGGAACGTTCTTTTGTTCAATTGGTCGTTATAGTAATCCTTTGTTTCAAAGTGCTCTTGTGAGCTTTCTTAACGCCCAAAATGGACAAGCTTAGGATATCTGAAAGGTAGGTATCTATTCTTTCCATCAATCCTAACCAAAATTGTTTAGATGAGATAAGAACTTCCCTATATCTATCTAAAGGTTAAGTGGTATTAGTGCATCCACGAAAGTACACGGTGAATTTCGATTTCAAAGTGATTTTTGCAAGTTCTCTAATAGACCTAATTGGACTAGTTTAGGATATTCTGCAAGGTGGGATCTATTCTTTTCTTTCCATAAATCCTAACAAAAATTGGTTAGCCTAGATAGGGAACGTCCTACACCTATTTAAAGGAGAAGCGGTAATAAAGCAGCGGCCAAAGCATATAGTGATTTTCGATTTCAAAATGCTCTTTAAAGCACTCCAATAGACCGAATAGACCTTAGGATGTTCTGAAAGGTGGGGGTTTCTTCTTTCCATCAATCCTACGCAAAACTGTTAAGCTTCGATACAAACGCACATATGAGCATCACAAAGAACATTATGAAATAGAAAATAGCCGCTACGCCATTGCTACTTCACCTTTAAAAAGGTATAGGATAGTCCCTATTTCAGCTAAACAATTTTGGTTAGGATTGATGGAAAGAATCGATCCCTACCTTTCAGAATATTCTAAACATATCCATTACAAGCTATTAGAAAGTTTGCAATTGCAAGAGCACTTTGAAAGCAAAAATAACCGAACGCTTTCGCGGCAACACCATTACCATGTCACCTTTAAATGGTTGTGGAACGGTCCCAATCTAAGCTAAACAATTATGGTCAGGACTGGTGAAAAGAATATATCCCCACCTTTCAGAATATCTTAAGAATATACATTTCGGGGTATTGGAACACTTGCAAGAGCACTTTGAAATCGAAAATCACCATACGCTTTTGTCGCTATGCCATTACCACTTCACCTTTAAATGGTCCCATCTAAGATAAACAATTATGGTTAGGATTGACGGAAAGAATAGATCCCCATCTTTCTGAATATCCTTAGCTTGTCCATTAGGTCTATTAGAGAGCTTGCAAAAGCATTTTGAAATCGAAATTTAACAAATGCTTTCCCTACTCTGCTATTACCACTTCACCTTTAAATAGGTGTAGGACGGTCCCTTTCTAAGCTAAACGATTTTGGTTAGGATTGATGGATCCCCACCTTTCGGAATATCCTCAGCATGTCCATTTTGGGCTATTAGCTCGCATGGGCACTGTGAAACAAAGAGTCACTATATAACAACCAATTGAACAAAGGAGCGCTCATGCAAATTAAGGGTGGTAGACTTGAAATAGTAGGCTATAATAATCTACATATATAATACAGAGCAGGCGGCCAAGTCACCGGTCACGCCATTCCGTCGTACAATCAAGTACCCCACCCTGTAGTGCCATCTGCTGACGGGATTCGCCTTCAAATTAGGGTTGGGACACTTTTCCAACGTCTTCGAACAGATGGCGCCACTTACCACACCTGCTATGTCGCCGTCTATTGACGGCCTTGGACTATAAGTTCGGGTTGTAACACTTAACTTTTTCCAAAGTCTTCGAAGAGATGCCGCCACTTACTAGACCTGCCACACCGTATTTTGGGTTCGTTTTTTGGTATTGTTGTGGTACCAAAGCGGCCAACAAAGTTTTAGTCACGTGGACTGTGCCATTATCGGCGTTTGAGCTAAAAAAAAAAAAAAACCCGTGTCTACTAAACCAACGGGCCTCGAAATTGGCAGCCTGATACAATGGAAAGGCGCATTTATTTCCTAAATGTTAACTTCCAGAAGGGAGTTGAATTGTTTTTAAGTGGGCGGCAACAATGTCGTCATGCACGGTACGGAGGTGAATTGTTTCAAAGGATTAACTTAAACATAGGGTTATTTGCTTACTGAATGCTGCATTTCTCAGGGCTTTTTTTAGCCTTTAGTCAAACATACGCATGCGACTTTTCTGGGGCTGCACCAAAGGGGCGACGTTTTCGGGGAGGGGGAAGCGGGCAAGCGTGTATGGGGGGGGCAGGAGTGTGGCGATTGGCGGTTAAAGTAATTGTGGGGGAGAGGGCATATGTGGGAGCCATTCACATGTTCGGCCTTCGGGGGGGGGGGGGGGAATTGTGGCTTAATGGTTTTGATAAATTTAAAACCAAAGACCAAACACCTGGAGGGAGACGAGGGGGGAAGGTGTGCAGCATGCGCACGGGCACAACTAGTAGGTAATATAACTTGGATGACCTAAACCTATTAGGGCTTTATTATTGTTAACATATTGCACCTAAGCTATTGTTGTTTTATGACATGCTGCGCATTTGACCCTAACGAGAAAATGTGGTGAGGGATATTGACCCTAACCACAAAATGAGGTAAAGGATATTAACACATTGTTATGGTGCACCCTGTACATACTAATATAAAAAATATTCCATCATGCCCTTCCTTATTACATCTCAATTAACAACCTTCATTTCGGCCTAAAACTATACATTTTACTGTATTTGAATTTACTTTTGTTTTGCACCGTAGTAGTCGAATCGAAAATTTGAACCCTTTAATTTTGGAGCACCCTGCATCTATCCAACGAGGTTTACCAGAGTGGCAATAATTAGAAAAGTGTTCAATGACATGCTAATAATGAAGTCATCATGAGAAACAGAAGTCAGCAAAATGTGCACGTTATTTTACAACTGCTCCCTGACTAGTTGAACAACTATAAAGGCTGGGCCACACTGTGGTACATCTTCAACTCCGTCATGGCACTGTTTGTTGCTGTGGATGAAAGATGCAAGTCCTTTTCACACGATTCCGCCGGCAATCAGCCTACGCTGAAGGTCAAAAAGAACAATTTCCAATCACACACAGTAACAAGCAAATTAAAATGTGCTGCTTGTTGTAACTAGCAAAGTATCAATCGTCTAGGCATTGTGCTTTATTTTTTAATAATGCGTTAGTATTACCTCATAGCATTGTGCACAGAAAGATACTTATAAACTTCATTAATCGGATCTAACACTACCTGGTGACGCCATGTTGAAACGAGCACTTGCAACAGACGCATGCGTTTGGACTTTTCAAACGTGCTCGGATATGCTCCTCAGGCTCTGGCTACTATGACATCCACACATCCATACAGGAGACGGAGGTAAAACAATAAGTGGGGCATCACCTTTACGACAGCCATTGCCAAATGTTTTACATCAAGCTCTGTAGCTCTGGTGTGCTGTGAAGCTAACAATCTACACTTCTAGGGGCATTACAGGCACTGGACGCTGTATTACTGGTTTCCCAGCATCGTTGATTCCTTGAACAATTCAGTTGTCAGCTTACTAATAGTGGCTTCACTGCACAGCCAGACCAGAGTGAGAAAAAGTAACTGATTGCATTAAAAGTGTGCTCACCTGTTCATACATGTTTTGACAACATTTCACCATGCACTTCTTTCTGAAATAGTGTATAGCCCTATAGACAGAGGGGCCCATTCTGTGGGCAGTGGAATTGTTTCACCCATATATAATATAATATTGAAATGTTGCATTTCCACGTAATCAGTGACCACCAGAGCTTTAAATGGCTTTAAGACCACCAGAGGCCCAACTGGAAGACTTTTGAGGTGGGCACTTTACCCAGCCTGCCATGATTTCGACATTCTCTCAAACCAGGACCATCGAATGCTGTGGCAGATTGCTTATCCAAGATCCCATTGAAACCAGTGCCTTCATCGGCAACACCGAGAAGAAGAGACTCCAGGAAGCCCAAAGTGGACACATTTATCAAGATGGTTAAACACTTTTCTTGTTGAATGGAACTAATTTCTCTAACATGAAACTTGGAAGACATGCGAGAAGAGCAGCCATCTTTGGTCAGGTATGACCTGGTTTGATATGTTTTCCGGAAAGAGGTCGATGAAAAGAATTTCTGTGTCCTATTTCCCAAAGAGGAAAGGAATTGCCTCATCGTTCTGATCCATATAGACTGGTAGAAGTCAGAGTTGACCTAAAATTGTGTTCTGGTTTTGGTGGAGCTGTGATCTTGGGATCACACAAACTAAAACACAGTCGGGTGATACCATAAGTCACCGTTGAGTATTAAAAATGGCGGCCAAAATAGTGCCCAATTTACACTTAATTTTTGCCCTTTTGGCATATTATGAAAAAACCGCTATGAAAGAACCGCTCAAAAACGGTTGAGATAAAAATTGTTTGTAATAATGTACTCCACAATGTAGGTTCCATACCTTTTTTCTATCTCTTGCGGTTTTCGAGAAAAAAACTGACATTACTTGGGCCATTTTTACTTATCCGTTTTACTACAACCAGCATTACAATGTAATACGTATATTTATGGAACTACTGCAGTCTAACTCAGTGGTTCCCAACCTTTTCTACAGTATGACTCCCCATTGGGACTAGCAGGCAATGGCACTACCCCCCCCCCCCAAAAAAAAAATAGCTGTGCAATTTTTTTTCACTACGATGAGGCCGTGTTGCCACATGATAATAAAAATGTGTAGAACGTTGGCTAAAATGGCTGTAGACTGCACAACAAATCTGTAGATATTAAAAAATGAAAATTTTGCTTTTCTCATGCAATTTAACTTCTTTTGTAATGCACAGTTCAAAAAAAAATCGTCATTGATGTTTAGGGTGCTTTTATACAACGACTCACCTTTGCATTCTCGAAGCTAGGAAATCATTTGAAATTCCAACATGGCGGCGATTTTACCTCTGCCGTCTCACACCGAAAACAGTCAATAATGTGAGTTCAGAAGTGAGTGGGAAATGGTTTCGTCAGGAGGAATTCTTTGTCTTATTGCCACTGATTATAAGTTTGTAGGTCTTATAAGTCCACGTCGTCGTTGTTACCATGGCAACAACCAACCCTCTCGAATGTGAATCCAGTAGCAGTCGCCACTTGGCCAGTAGACCTTACAAAGAACTCGCCATTTCACAATTTCTACTCGCCACATACCAATGACATCTTGCACGATGCATGGTTTTTCTAATTCATGCACTTACGAAATTGGAAAAATTCTCTTTAACCCCAGTATTAATGAAGATAAAGCAGTTACGTAGCCCTTATAAATCTCAGCATAACGCCGCAAACCGTCCGTCTCTAACTTGTACGGTTCCCGAGATATCGCTCTTTGAGTGTCATTCTCTATTGCTAGTCGCCATTTTGGCGAGTAAGGCTGAATTTCAGGTCGTCAACTGCCGATTTTCAATCGCCAAATGGCGAGTGGCGACCGACATTGGAGAGGGTTGGCAACGACTAGGGATGGGTCGGTAACCGAAACCGAATTTTCGGTTTTTACTGAAAACCGACACCGAAATCGATTCGGATTTTGTGTCGGTTTTTCATACGGTGTTCGAAAATCAAAAAAATTATTTGTTGTTTTACATTTTTTTTAATAATTATCATTTTCTACGTATAAATGACAGCAATGCTTCTAGCTATTAAAACGAAAATAGTAGAGGAAAATGGTGCCACAGCTTGACCCACGGTCTATGAAGCTGCTGAAAGTGAAAGCAGGAGTAAGTTGAAGCTAGTAATACAACTGTTGCAAGAAAAAAATTAGGAAAATCTGGTTTGGGTGGATGGTGGCAAAAACCGATACTGAAACCGAGGTTTTTTGGGCGTGGAAACCGGAACCGAAATCAAAAAAATGAAACCGACCCATCCCTAGCAACGACACCTTTCCATCACGATTAAATTCTAGCAGCGAGAATGCACAGGCTATTCACTGTGTAAATGCGCCCGTATAGTATGGCTTCGGCAGCGACATGCGCCTCCCCTGCAGCTGCTCCGCGCCTCCCTAGGGAGGCCCGCCTCACCGGTTGGGAAACGTGCATCTAAGTCATTCAGAGGCTAAAACAAAACGATGATGCATACACTCAAGCAGAAACCAAGAACACCACCACTGTTGAATGACACAAGCTTCTCCAATTTTCTTATTCACATGAGCGTCAGGCAATTTGAGGGACTGTGTGAACGTAAGTACGAATGTCTGAAGGGTTTGTGTTTTAGTGTGATGCGCTAAATGCGACCCAGACGGCACAGCAAACTTGTACATAGCACTTGGATGCAGCCTGTATAAGAGTGGAGAATTTTCATCACAAACCCTACCACGGATTGTTGGAATTACACATACATTTGTCACCCAAGTAGAACCCGAATCAAACCATGCTTTGTCGTGATTATCTTGCGAGGCAGAGTTCTGTGTTCTAGATGATGCCCATCCAAACGAATGCCAATACCCCTCTCCTGTGGCTGCAGTAAGACTTGGGTGGGACGTTCTGCAAACTACAGCACTGAACACATATGTTCTCGATGAAGCTACACATAGTACACAAGTGTCTCTGTAGCACAGTTGTAAGGCGTTAGGGTTCGTCACCCGATTATGTTAACATTGTGGGACGACATAGTGCTTTAATATGTGTGTGTTATGCAGCGCCTCACGGAGCAGTAAGTCTGATCAGTAGACGCATAAAGGAGTCATCGTAAGTTTAAAAAATTTTAAACTTAAACTTAAACCCCAGTGTCTGGTAACACTTGCAATGTTAGGGCCTTTTCAAGAAACAAATGTTATTTTTTCTTTTCACTCGGTGATTTGACTGCTGGGCTACAATTTTTTCTAGTACACATAGCTTTTTGCATCCGTGGGACTGGGAGGAGGTCCGACCCCATGCAGCCAAGTGCTGAACGAGTGAGCGTTTTTACTTTTACGGAAAACTTACGTTAAATCGGACACCGTGTTGTTTTTTACAAAATAAACAGGTGTGAAAAATATGCTTTACAAGTGCTGCGATTAGTCTAAGCACATGTTAATTCGCAAGCACTAGCGTTCAACGAATTTGATGCAAGATAGGCATTTTCCTTCTCAAATCGAGGTAGAGTGCAGTAAAAATCACATGTCTTGCTTCCAGACTCCATGTCAGTGTTGCGCTTGCTAGGAAGTTTCCTATTAGAACTGCTTTGACAAAATACGATTTTGGTGATGTTAAATCACTGGCCTGAGAAACCAAAAGCCGAAATGTGCTGCTTCTCTCCCAGGCCTGGTGCAAACGGCGGAATACAAAGGGACAATATCAACATGTACACCATACTTCCACATCTTGTAGACGTTTATACATGCATGAGCAGCTGATACCGTCCCAAGTAAAAATTCATTTAATTTGGACCAACATGGAGGAACGTAGCGCAAAGGAAATCCGAAATACCAGCAAGTAAGCTGGGACCCGTGCAGAAGAATGCCAAGGTAAGAGCACTTTGGTGCTAGCAAGGCGAGGTAAGGTGGGGCCTCAAACTGCCGGCCTACACATGTTTTAGACTAGCTCCTGTAGTCGGTGTGGTGGTGGTTATATTCTTTTAGATTAGTGTAGTTTTGTGTAGTTGTAGTGTAGGCCAGCCACCAGGATATGCTAAGATTAGTTATTCTGGTACACATGTTAATCCATATTGACTCAAAACCACCGGCCTGTACATATTTTGAGAAGAGTCCATGTAGGTTGTGATGCAGTGATAACGTAACATTTACAGAATGTTAATGCTGTATCCTTTTGGATTAGTTTACCTTCTCGTAAGGATAGCCTGGTCATGGTACGATTGGTGATCCGTAGGCTACATGTTAATCGATATGGATTCAACACTGGCGGCCTGCACATATTTTGATACGACCCTGTGAGGGTGGTGAACTACTGTTGAATTAAAATATTTATAGAATGCAGACGCAATATTCTTTTAGATTAGTGTATCTTTTCACGCCTGAATAATCAAAGTGGCACTTGCACAGATTGAAAAGCGTACGGAAATACTGTGGCGCCATTCCCGAAGGCAGAAAGGGGTGAGACGTGCGACTATGTCGCAGATAATCTGGCACAGACACAGACAAAAATGTGGTTTTGACCAAATTTCTGCCGTTTCGTCAATTTTTGACCGTTTGGACAGTCCAATACACCATTTTAACCGTCTCGACGAAGCCTTTCCGTTGGTGGAAGAGCCAAATCAATGGTATACAGCAGTGAAAAATTATTCAGTAAAAACCAAAAAATATTGGTAATCATACGGAAAAAAAACAGATTAGCTAGAGATAATTTTTTCCCGACAATTGATGTCGCAGACAGTGGCAGAAAGTTCTGCTTCTGGGGCGCCATTTAGCGGCAACAATATTGTTAACCTTTACAGCTTGCTCCCAGGTACACGAGGACGTATCACATTTTCACTTGGTAGTTAAAGACGCTTGTGGCTTGTTTGTTTCGTTAACAGAAATGGCTTTGTGTATGCCATCGCTTGAAGCAAGCAAGTGGTAGCTAGATGGCACTAGACGTTGCCAGATTCTGCAGACATTCAATCTGTGATAGTACCACTTTAAGATTAGTGATCAGTACATGTTGTACATGTTGTACAAAACGTTTATTGTTGTTGTTCATTACAAAATAATATCTATGTCACAATCCTCGGATGATGACAAATGTTATATTACTGTACTCGATCGTGTTGGTGTTGCTGCTTTGGCGTTGTTTTCTGAGGTTTTGTCGTGTTGTTACAGATATCAAGAATTTATAGGGGTTTGTGGCTCAACCCTCAAAATTCTCGCTGATAAGCGTTTAAGTCAGTTAGGTTAGGTATAGGACGATTTTTAGGCAACGTCTTTACGCAACGTTTTAATTGATCGTTAATTTTACCTACCATTATTGCCACCAGCCTTTGCGGCCCGTTTGTACTTTGCTTTGTGAACCTTTACGTTGTAATTTATTTTTATCCAATTACACAAATTTGACTAACTGTAACAATGTCACACACGAATAATAGACTTACGGGGAAGAATAATTATCGAAATAATTATGCCGGGTTTAAGTGACAATACGTACCGGCATGCAACTTAGTGCGCCGCGAATGTGGAAGCGAAAATGTGAAATGCATACAGTTTACTAAATGATGAAGAAACTCAATACGCGTACGGTTATATACTGTGCGTATCTTCGTTCAGGGGTTTTATACAACGTATTCTATAGAGATGAGCACGTTCTGGATTGAAAATAAAACATTATCGTTGTCTAAAAGCCAAGGTCAGTGGTTATCTTCCGAAGCAAAACAAGAGGTAACGCCCTCCGGTAAACTTCGCATAGGGTTAAAAAAAGATACAAACGAAACAAATTTCAGTTTGCACGAAACAACTAAAAGGACACTTGTTTCTTAGCACTAATGTAAACCAACAAAACTATTCAATACGATTGTTGACAATTGTATATTCACTTACCAACGCATCTGTTTCCACTTGTCAACACGCGGACAAACACGATTACACACTACGGAAGCTGGGAGCGAACATTGAAATGAAAATTCTTGTCACGTGAAAACGGATGACTTGCTGTATTTGTTACAGTATACACGGAATGCGATAAAACGATTTTTTTTTGTATGTGGAACGATTTGGAACCATCTAGTATTTAACCAATGAAGATTTTATCAAATTTAATTTACTTTATTTTATTAACAAAAAGCACTACGATGCCTTACAGGGCTAGGTAGCAAACACTGTTTTTAATAAAAAATTTGCACATGCAAGGATAAACATGTATATATTGATTGTATACATCAATGTTAATTTAACAAGCAACAAGACGAATTAATTTGTTAATAATTACAGCAATAAAACA
>JAHWFP010114603.1:0-13224 GCA_023313725.1 Lithobius niger
TCGTTCTGAGCCCCTCCAACTCCAGAAAACCTGACTGTCGAAAATTTGCAAGGATATTGGAACGGTAAATATCCTTAACTTTGAAATCTAAGCGTATAAAAAGAACGTAAAGATTCAATGTTGAAAACAGATTGTTACGCATATTCTCAGAATCAAAATATACCAGTATTCTTGCAAATTTTCAATAGACCGAGTACGTCTGTCCTCATCAGGCCTAATGAACACAACTCAAACTTTTGTGAACTACATTGTCACCATGAAAATCAGTGTTTGAAATCTGCCCTCGTGCCTCCTATATTTGTCATGGTCGTTCATCCACTGCTTCGAGAATCACTTGGAAAACTCGTATCTAAGGAGGAAACAAGTTCCCGGATTGGATGGGCCTCGAGTGTTCATCAAAACGGCGTCACATTTAACATGCTGCTGGATTGCAAGGGATTCCCGTTCCTTCAAGTGGCTCTCATATGGGATATTTGATTTTAGAAGTGTGGTAGTTTTTATCCAGCCAATCTCATGCTTTTTCATCATGTGATGGGTAGTGATGCTGTTTCCATACACTTCGTTCCTCGGTGTCATCCGTATGCTGTCCTACCCTCGTTCGGACGCCCTTCCTAGTCTCACTTATGTCAACAGCCTCACATCCATCACATGGCACACAATATACACCTTCTCTCGTATTTTTTACTTTAGCTAACACTTCATTTTGGTTCCTCCCATTCTCCACCTCCTTTCGCTTCTTAAGGAGAGCATCTTTCAGGTTGTTGTCATTCCTGAGAAAGGTTTTGAAGCCTCTTTATTTCTTACAATCCAGCAGCATGTTTAAAATTACACCGTTTTGATGAACAATCAAGGCCCATCCAATCCGGGAATTCGTTTCCTCTTTAGAAATATTTTCCAAGCGACTCGCGAAGCAGTGGATGAACGAGCGTGACAAATATAGGAGTCCACGCCAGACACAAGTGCGGATTTCAAACGCCGATTTCCACCTTAACAATGTAGTTGACAAAAGTTTGAATTGTGTAGGTTAGGTCTGATGAAGACAGATGTAGTCGGTCTGTTGAAAATTCGCAAGAATACTGGTACAGTATTTTGGTTCTGAAAGTGTCCGTAATAGTGTTGCACAGTATTAAGTTTTTGCAGGACGGTACAGTACGGTTCTGAAAACGGCGGCCTATGGTAATATCACGGTAATTTAGGAAATAATTTTATGCTGTTATCCACTTGAGCACAAAAGAATCAAATATGGCTCTTGGCATTTGAATTTTTTTTACTAAATAGCGGAACTTCGCTTTCATCTTGATGGAACGCTGCGACATCCATAAATACACAAAATCGCTCGTACGCGCTTGTTACTGAAGAGCTGCTCCCTCCCCAATCTCCACCCCCCCCCCCCCCCACTTTCCGCACTGTGGGCAAGCAGTGGGGTCGGATTTCACTCGCTCGTGCGAATTTCGCACTTTCGCATGCACCTTCATCAGCACCATAATCACGGTAATACCGTGGTGCTAAAAAAGGAACGATACTGATACCGTAATTATTTTTTACCGTCAATACCGTGAGTACCGATTTACCGTGCAACACTAGTCCGTAACAATCTATTTTCAACAATTGAATGATCAAGTTTAACTATAATGTTGCATACACTTTAGTACTGTGTTTGGGCGCTTTACATAGCCGACTTAGCATCTTGATAGGTGCATGTAGTGTGTACATACCGTAAGCCTAAGAAATTGGAAAAGTTATTTTCTTGTTTGGTATTATGGAAGCAGGTAGATTTCTTTCTTAAGGGTTGACCCGCTGTCAACCAGTAGGTAGCCTCCTACAATTGTTTCTTGGACCCGTTGCTGCCCCTTGTTTAGCTGCCTGCCTTAGCACATCCAGTGTTCCTTACATAGGCATCATTTTTGTTCTGATAGATTAATACTGCTTCAAGAAATCTTCATACCTGCTCTAGTTTAATACTACAATACCACAATACTGGTCGAGTATGTGTCAGGATGATCACCCTGACTCACATGCAAGAGGATTCCGGTTTAATCCCGGCCCCCACCCAAACCCTGTGCATTCGGGAAGACAAGGGTCCCTAAAATGTATTCGTGCTCAGGTTGATTGTGACGTGTAAAAGATGCAGGTGTCGAACGCGGCAGCAGAACTTAACACTGTGTGCGACAACAATTCTATGGGACAGAATTGTCTGTACCCGTACGTTAATGCTTATTACTAAATTAATTCTCTACACTTGTATATTGAGGCGGTCTTCCCACCGATGGAAAGGTCTCGTCAGGATGATTAACATATTGTCAAAATTTGACGAAATTATAAAATTTGTCCAGATGCGATCTTTTAGTGTCTGTGACATATCATGTCACGCTGTTTCTGTTGAGGATGGTGGGGGCTTAAAATGTTGGGCTCGTTTTAATTTTGCACCCCAAGTTGTTGCCACGCTTGACTTGTGCCATATCGCTTTCTGCTTCGACTGCTACTTCATGTGTAGGAGAATTGCTATTTGGTAATGGACGCTTCCATTAAAACCAGTGCTTCGACCACACGGAAGACGACCACTGCTGGACTTAAAATAAGAGATCGTTAGTTAAGTAAGTCTATTAAGTTTTTTCTAAATAAGAAACCTAGTATGTCACTTAAGCGCAAACGGTTGTTGTCGGTTAATCTGGGATTTTTCCGTCTCAAACGGCTTCGTTCACGTCACAACAACAAGCCGATGCGTCTGTCAATTCGAGGGTGAATGCCCATCGGCCGCAGGGCGTGTGTGTTCCTTCGAACATTACTACCTTTTGTGTACCCTAATAGACAGGTGTGTACGGATGAAGCCTACTCGGGTGAAGGATTCCATCAGGGGCACACTGTTCGATATGACAACTCTCACTCTGTTGGCGAATCCAGATCAAAACATGATTTGATTGAGTCGAATCCTAATTGCCAACCCCAACTGTTTCAAAACGCCATCAAGTCGACACGTGAGCGTAGTTCTAATTCCCCCTGGAGAATGGCATTCCACAACTCCTCGGGCTGCTTTGATCGACACACCAATCCCAGTTTCTGCTAATCGACTGTGCATTCCACCTGAACACCCAATCGGCGAAACGCAGATTCGGCCGTTCGCCTCGCGGCCATCTCTCCCAATCACTGGCAGGTAGTAGTCCAATTGCCAATTTGCCTCGCCGATTCGCCATTCTGCTCCAAACACTTCGGATGCTTTTGTACACAGTGGATTGAACTTGAACAATGACGCTTTTGAAAACAGTTGATTGAACTTGAACAATGATGGACGTTCTTTGTTTTTTCGCGCTTCGTCTTATCGCTGATACGTTGATTCACCCTCAGGCTCCTCCACCTTCTGTTCCCTTACTGCGTCGACATGTTTTTGATATGACCATTCGTTCGACGATCGTCATTTGTGAAGCATTAATATTTATGATATTTTAAGCAAATCTAAAGGCGAGTATTTTAGGATAAGTAGGTAAATACTAATTTTATTTCTAAGAATTATGTTTTTTTGGATCTCATTTTTATTGATTACATTGTGTAACAGAAAAAAAAAGGGTGATTAAAGAGCCACCCTCCAAACGAGGTGCAAATTATTTTTGTGTGATGCTTCTTCTAAAGTGCATGTAGTTACGACGTTTGTAAAAGCATAGCTTTTATTTCCGTAGAACTCTTTGGTTGTATCAGGACATATTAATTTTCTCGCAGGTATATCGGAATCGAACTACTGTATTCGATAATGCCCGTCCTTACTGTATAAATGTACTGGAATTATTATACGTGCATCCTTTTCCAAATTTTGATTCGTGCACTTAAGTTGTTAGGACCACGTTCGCTTTTCACTCTCTGCGAAGGTTCGTTGGCAGTTTAGCTGACTGGGATAAAAACTTTGTGGCTCGAGCGGAGACATTTATTCCAACTGTGCTTTGTGCTATACAAGCTGAAGTGGGGGTAAGCATCATTTTTTTCCCCGTATAAGATATTGTTCTTGTTCTCCCCTCCTAATAAAGTGAAAGATTGCATGATTTGTGTGCCATTGGAAGAACTGGAAAAATTGTAAGAATTTTTTTGTTCCAATTGAAGAAATATTATTGTGCAGTGAAGGAAACTTATTAGAAGATGAATTTAATAACAGTTAATACAGCGCACTACCTTTTCTGACTCAAACATTTTATTTACCTCATTTCAGGTGATGAAGACAGTTGAAGTTCAACCAAACAAAAGAACGGTCTGAGATATCGGTAAGTAGTTTAGAGTTAACAAGTTTCGTCAACTAAACTGAAAGCTGTGGTAAAATCATACGAAGTTTGATTGGAACAGGAGCGCCGAAAGATTTCCTTTTGGAACAACCCTGTTCCTGTGTGTCGTTCATTACAGCACACATCTTGCCCAATTTTTATTTCACAAACGGTTTACCTCGTAAGGAATATTTAACAGACCAGTGTTCCATGTAATAATTTTGCTTTTCAGTGAGTACCATTAGCTGTCACACAAAATTCTTTTTTGAGTCAATCAAACGGACGCCATAAAACTGCCAAGAATATTTGCCACTGAGAAAAATGTGACCACAGCTGACAATTCGTGCAACACATGACTTAACAAAAAAAATAATTATTCTCCATCGTAAAATCCTCCTCACTGTGTTAACAAAATAGATATCCCTTTTGCGTACGGCACCTTGAGCTACCCATTTGTATAAAATTAACTCGAACATTTATGAAAAAAATCACGTCAATCTGCGTTACTTTCGGTCCTTACCTTTCTTGCTCCCTTGAACTCCACCACTACTGTTTTTTTGCCGTTGGCGTGGCTTGATCGTGTGTTGAGCATTGTGTATATTTTTATTTCCCCAACCATAATGGAATTCGCTCAACTTAAGTTATGCCTAAGGAATACAAGAGAAAATCGTCGTTGACGGCTGCCTGTGTGGATTATTGTAAAGATGGCACTGAAGGCTGTGTGAAGATGGCGGACTTGGATTCCGTAAGTAATACTTGATACCCAATATGACGGCGGGTAAAGCCTAATGCCGCGGTGTTGCCGATGGGTCTTGTCCTGTTGTTCCATGGGGGAGTCTTGCCGACTCGATTTACTTCTAAAAATTCTAGGTGAAGAAATGAAGGGTGCCTTACAGAGTACGTTAAAATTTAGCTAGCCGTATCGTGAATACCATCATGTGGATGAGGAGTTGGAAGCATTTTGGCCAGTTCATGACGAACGGTGGGAATATGCGCCACGAATTAGTGAGTCGGCTAGGGGCTATAATGAATGTGAGGAGTATTTAGAAACGGATATGCATCATTACTGACAGGGAGGCCAATGTCAGGATCTCGTTAATTTTGATGGAAATGAGAGTGATCATACGAAAAAAATGTAAGGCGTGTGATATGCTGGCCCTGGGGGCTGAGAATAGTGATATACCTGGTATTGCAAGATTACCAGAGGTGTGGTGACCAAGCATCCAGTGTGTGCTATGGAAAACATATTTTAGAGTGGTGATCGCAGCACAAGGGTGTGTGTCTGTCGATTTCGGAGCTTGAGTCGATCTCAGATAGATGTGCTAGAGGCGGCTTTACAAAAGGAGTTTGTGTCTTCCCGAACCCGATTTTGCCGCATAGTAACAATCGTAATTTTTCATGTGAACTGGTAGATAATGTGGTTGTGAAAACACAGACTTTTTTTCTAGTTTTGTTGCCCATACTACGTGCACTTCAATTTTGTGCCATACCCCTGTGAAATATGGCAGTTTGTGGAAGATGCAATTATCACAGGTGTTGGTGGACTCCACAACCCTGCGGGTGCAAGCGTTAATGGTCAAATATTAGACGTGCTGAGGAAGGCTGCAATATGCTTACGCAGAAGAATTACAGCCAGGAAAGCCTATGCTCACTGACATGTTTGGGGTCTCGCTTCAGGATCTGTTGAAACGGCACAACAAGAGGTTGCCGCAGCGATGAAAGCGGAAGCCAGGCCTGGTTCCGTAAGTGCCCTGTTCCCCCCGAAGAGGTGGTAGCTGGGATCGGCCGCTGGGGCGTGGCTATGGCTGGTACTGATTCCAGTGGTGTGTGCAGAGATTTCGTTGTTTAGATTTTATTTCGAAAGTGCCATTTCCGAATTTTGTCTCCCAGGGAAGAGTGATGACTAGCTTGCGCCCGACTGTTTCCGGAGCAGTGTGCCCTGGTGTTCGGTTGGTTTCTTCCGTGTGCCCGACAGCGGCTGCGCCACGTGGAACTAAATTATCTGTTTTGGTACGGACAATTGTAGAAGCGGACGTGGCAGCTTCAACTCGCAGATGTTACGATTTTAAATGAGCCCGATGGACTGCTTGGTCCAGAGAACTGCGAATTGATTGGGAGTCAGCGCCGGTTAAAATCTACATTAATTTCTTAGCAGAACTTTTTTTTCCTGCGGCTTGCTGTATTGTACCTTGGGAGGATATTTGGGGGCTTTGTCACGTTTTCACCAGGGAGAGGGTGAAATAAAATTGTCAGGTCACCCCTTGATGAAGCGATTTGTGAGGGGTGTGTTTCACTTGAAGCCTCCAGTGATATGGGATTTGGCTCTGGTGGCCCACCACTTGCAGACCTTACACCCTCCGAGGTCCTTGAATCTAAAGATGTTGACTCTGACGATGTTGCTAGTGATAAGGGCAGGGAGTAGGGCTAGCGAGCTTAGATTTAGAAGGTGCGGCATTCAGGGTGTTTTTGTGATCCAGCAGCATAAAACTGCCAATTTTGTGTGCCTTTTTTTGTGGCTCCAGCGTAATGAGGAAAGTTGCGTAGATGCATTGTGGCATATGTCCTCTTATATTAAGGAAAATTGGAAATTAGCCAACAGCGAAAATTATACACTAGAAGTAACGGAGTTCAGTAAGCCACCTTTATGCACTTACGTTTCGTCGGAGTAGCATGACCCGAATTCGAACTGGCTACCCAGTTCTCCCCCACCCCAGATCACTTGCATAGCGCCTTAATCGCTATGACCACGTCCTCCACTGGCATAAAGATGACTCATTGAACCCGTTATTAAGGTCACAACCATGACCAGGACTCCATTCGACTGAAATCTCTTCGGCCATAGGCAATGGAGAGGGAAGACAAATCATACACTCAGCGATTTGTGTGTGTTTATTATTCCGCTTATATTCGGCGGACATGTCTACTACGAGATAGGTTGGTTCTGGAGTGTGCCCAAGAAGTTTGCTGCTGTCTTACGTTTGTTCTCAACGGTATCTAATGGTGTTGCTGTGGATGTGTGATGGCCCAAGGGCAGTTGATGTTGAGTAGGCCAGTTCCGGGCACAACCTGTGCGTTCGGCCGTGGCCTAGGTTGTCGCGGGTTGTGGGTCTTCGCCATCCAAGATGATAGCCGGCCATGGCTAACTGGGATCGGTATTTCAGGTCCATTATCAGAAGGAACTGTCCCCCAGCCTGGCAGGGCAAGTCCTACAGCGGATGAAAGCCAAAGGTCTCTTATGTCTTAATGTATGTTCGGACGGTGCTCCACGTTTTTCAATCAATCCCATTTGTTAACATAGCGAGGAGGATTTTTCAATGTAGTAATGAGATTCGACCAGAGAACTTGTTCTCGCGGGAGAATCGAAGTTCTCCGAGTAGAATCCAACAAAGCTGTGTTACCTTCACTTACATAACTTCGTGAAAACACACACAACCACCAGGCAGAAACACACACACAAAGTTCCTTTGAATTTTCGGTGAATTCCACCCCGTTCACCTTCTTCAGAAAAAATGTCAACACAAAAACGTCCGAAAACTACATGTCAAAGTTCACGAATTCCAGATTTCAAAAACGCGCGCGTGGAGGGATGCATCACTGATCTTCACTTGCTATCTGGATACCCCACTTAGCGTCAAGCTTGGCAGCCAGCGTAGGTGCCACCAATCTGTCAATGCCTTCGTATGTCGGTCCCGTGATGTTCATTAATGGATGTTTAAGTGTTGTAAATCGCGTAATCGCCAAAGACTCAAGGGCCCTCAAATGTGGATCGTTGTGAGTGTTGGAATTCATCAGAATGGAAACCTTGTCCCAGGCAATGGGGTGTTGTGTTCTCAGATGGTGTTGAGCGATTCCATTCTGACGATCTCCCTTAATGGTAGCAGTTTCGTGCTCTTTGATGCGTTGAAGGAGGGTTCTTCTGGTTTCTCCGATGTAGATGGAATCACATTCTTGGCAAGGAACACGGTACACTAATCCTCTCTGGTTGGCAAGGTGATTAGGCGTCTTCAAGTAACCGGGGGAAATACTTGTCGTCTCAACAACAGTGACAGGAGGGGGGAAGCTCGCCACAAGATGGTCGTCACTCTTCAATTTACTTCGAGTATGGTAGCGGTGGACAGGGGGAGTGGGGGCCGGAGGAATCGGAGGAGAAAGGGTTGGTGGAGGGGGTGGGAGGGAGGGGTGGGGGGGAGCTTGCAAAGCTACAGTGTCGCAACTCTTTCTCTTCTGCAGCAGCTTCTTTAGGTTAGCTGGGTTCCGGAAAAAACATCTAATGCCCTGCTTCCTCAAGATCCTGTGAGTACTTTCGCTAACTCCTGGCACAAAAGTCAAGACTTCTGTCGGGCCTTCACCATCTTTCATGCAATTTTCCCTCTCATTTCCGACTTTCGCAAGATGCCATGCTCCCTTCATCTTTCTGTTCACCATCCCTGCTGGGTACCCTAGCTGAAGAAACCTCTCTTTGGTGTTTGTCAAGTGGTGCCTTGCAGTGTCACGATTGGAGGAATGTTCAACCATTCTGCACATTTCGATGGCGACCAAAGCATGTAGCAGGGATTGTGGGTGGCACGAATTATACGGAATTCCTCTCCCCGTGTGACAAGGTTTCCTGAACGGTTCAAATTCAATGGAATTCCTAGTTCTAGAAAGAAGAACATCAAGGAAGGGGAGTTTCTGTTTCGTGCTCGTCTTCTTGAGTAAACTGAACTGCAGAATTCCACGAGTTCAACTTCTCCAGCATAGCAGGAAGGTCACAAGCCAACACCACAGCCAAAACATCGTCAACAAATCTCTCCCACAAACTCATCTCGGGGAAACTAATCATGGCGAACTCATCTACAAATTGCATGACAATTTCCGAAAGCACCGGGGAGCAGGAGTACCCCATAGGTGTTCCAGAAACCTGCCAATACGCCAAGTCTTTGAACTTCACATAAATCGTGGAAAGAACAGCTTTCAACAATTCCCTGTCAACCTGGTATTCATGGTCATCAATCCCTAGTCTGTTCGCCGATTCATCAAACATTTGTAGAAGCAACGAGTGCGGGAAGCTAGGGAAAAGTCCTTTCACGTCAAATGAGACCAACCTGTGTTGAGGAGAAATTTCCAATTGTTTGATGTCATTAAGGAGACCATTGGTGTTCTTAATTCCACTTTTTCCCCACTTCACTTCTCACCCGCCTCCCTGGCGCAGGTTTCTGCCAGCTGCCAAAAACAGAAGTGACGGAGAGCGTGGGAGCAAGGGAGGTAAGGACCAGAAGTGATGCATATTGATGTGATATTTTTAAAAATTAAGAGTGAATTTTATTTTCTGAGTCATAATTCGGAAAATTACGAATATATGCACTACTCAAGTACTCATTCTGAGCTGTGACGCCGTTGTCATCTTTTTTATTCCTCACATTGACCGTGTGCTGTCCTATTCTCGTTCTAACGCCTTTCCAGTAAATATATTTGTATTGATCCAAATTATAACTCAGAATTTGATGGAAAATTTCACAGTAACACGATGAACAGTTTCAGTTTATTTTATACAGATGAGGTAGATTCAAGGTGCCGTACACAAGAAGGAGATCCCATTTGTTAACGTAGCTTCGTCGAATTTTACTCTGAGAACTTTGATTTTCCTACGGGAACAAGTTCTCTGGTAAAATCTCCATTTTTCGTTTGTGATGTTGAATTAAGTTCCTGGACCTTATAATATTAATTTCATAAAGAAACACATGCAAACGCTGCAAACATGGGGAGAGACTTAATCATCGATCGAAAACGGTACGAAAATACTGTGGTGCCATCTAGCGGCAGTGATATTGTTACCCTTTACAGCTTGCTCCTAGGTGGACGAGGACGTACCAAACTTTTACTCGACAAGTAGAGGTCGTGGCTTTTTTGTTTCTTTAGAAGAAATGGAATTGTGCATTTCTTCACTTGATGCAAGCAAGTGCTAGATAGTACTAGGTAGCAATGGGGCACGGTGGTCTGATAGTTTTACCGTCTCGTGCGCCAGAGGTCCCGGGTTCAAGTCCGGCCTTAGCCAACCCTTACAATTTCCGAGAAGATAACGGCCCTGTGATGTCTCATGCTCATGTCGACTGTGGCATGTAAAAGATCCTAGGAATCTCCTCTGGGACTTACCTCGCAAAATTGTCCCTCTTCTTCTGGCGCTATAGCTAACGCTGGGTGCGCATCAAACAACAGTACTAGATGTTGCCAGATTCTGCAGACTCTCAATCGGTGATAGTGCCACTGTAAGTCTAACTTTTAGTTAAAAGAAGAAAACATAAGATTGCCATGATAGGGTTCAGACAAAACCTGGAAATCTCATGGAAAATGAAAATAGAGCCAAAATCTCAGGAAAATAAACAAGGAAATCAGTGGTGCAGAAAATTATTACTGGTCAAAATTTCCCACAAAAGTTTCCTACGGATTTTTCAAATTTCCACAGCCTTTCACTATGTAGGCAAGCCAGTTCTCAGTGAATTTCCACAGTTCCCTGAAATTTCCCGCGAACCTCGTTCTAGCGGTCTGGCATATTCTGCACCCCTGAGGAAAATAAAAATAAAAAATGCCTTGTGTCTGATCTGTCAGTGCCATTGAATTAGCAGATCAGAAAAGAAATGGGCTAGTAGCAAAGATTTTAATTTTTGCGTTAATAAGTTCAAGTATTTTAGATATAACTTCAATAAACCAAATCTTAGCCTAGTATCAATATCTGCAATGAAAATGTGTTTAGTCCCGTCTGGACTAGTCTCTAAACAGTTATTTTCTGGGACGCTGGATTATTTTCGAGGTTCATAAAAACTAAACATCTTGTTAATACCTAGAAATTGCCACTGGATGCACCTGGAAATATCAGGGAAATTGAGAATTAAGAAATTGTCTGAACCCTGCATGAATTTGAAATCTATTCGATGACAATATTACTATTTTTTTTTTGTACTAAACCTGACGCCAAAGGTGTTGAAGTTACGTGCCTTTATTTTGTAGTTAGCCTGTTTTCAACACACTTTTCTGGAGATGTAGTTTGGCGTGTTGCCAGAGACTGTCTGTCGTTTAAACGAGGTTCAAACTGTGGTACCTGTTTGGTGCTGCCATCTCTTGGCTTCAGCAGCAAACGACATTCTGGGATTCTCACTCAACAAATCTTGGTCTAGGCTTTGGTGTGGTAAAATGGGAAATTAGGATATGGCTGATAACGGATTAAGTTATTGAATTCTTGCCTTTTTTCTTTCTTCTCTGTTACTGTTGTTTACAAGTGATGTAAATTATAAATACACATTGCCTTATTGCACTGTTAGTGATACATGAATAAATGATATGCTACCTTTGTTGTTTAAAACCTGTTTGTCAAAAAAAAAAAAAACAGTGGCATTTTCAGAAATTTTTACTGCTGAAAGTGTGATTTTTGAGGTCCAAAATGACTTTTTCCTTCAGTTAGGTCAGTTTTTTTTGTGATCGCCCCACCACCTTGATGGGGGCCTAGAAATGTATGAACTGCCTTTCGAGATGATCCCAAAAAATAATCGGTCACACCCTCGCCCTCGTGATAAAAAAAACGACTGGTCCCTAAGAGTACATTTTTTAAAAATATCTTAGTTTGAAGAATATGCACAATCATTAACGTCAGAAACGCCAGTTATTGTAGTGGTAATTAATTTTCCATTATTAAGTTATAATTACTTGCACATTAGCAACCTGGACCACTGCACTGTGACTGAGGTTGGCACTTATGACCAAGCTGTCGACGCGCCATTAAGCCTCAATCCCACCCCCCACATTAGCACAATAGAAAACTTAAAATTTGTTCTCCTATTGCAGTAATTTAACTTTATGCCCATCAAGTAGCCTGTGTGCACTTAACAGAAGAGGTTAGGGTGATTTTTTTTTTATATAAATAAATTTTTTAGAGCTTACCTTGTTTGAAGCAAATTAGTGCTTGTATGAATGTATTGAATGTAATTTTGGACTTCTGTAGACCTTTTATATGGAAAAAAACAGTGGTCTAGTTAGAGGAGGAAAAACCCCTAGTATTCTAACCACTCCGGTCATTGAAGTGTACAGAATAACCCAGAGTTGATTCCACAGCAGCTCTGTGTGTCTGTGCCACGTAAAAAGCTGCCACTTGTGAACAGAAGGCGTTTATCCTGTCAGCGGTTGCGCTGCAACAATGTAGAATTATAATTTGAAACATTCCGAATTTTTGGCAATGTTTCTAGTTGCTTGAAGAAGGCAACTAGAAAGGTTGCCAACAATTCCGCAAGTATTGCAAGTTTTTGCTATAGACTTGAACAATTTTGGTGCTGCATTTTAACTGTAAGTAATTTTAATTCTTTACATTGTTGTTATAGTAGGCCTCTCTCCAGTTTGGCTTCGTGCTCCCTAAAAAACAAACAACAACTTGGGATCGACCGATACAAAAAATATCGATCCGATCCGAAACCGATTTTTTTCGCCCCAGTCCGATTCGATACAGATACCGATACACCATTACCGATTTAAATTCGGTGGGTCTGAAAGTCAAACTCATATTTCATCATTCTTAAATTGTAGGCTATGCAGAAAACGTAAATTTCAATTTTTTGTTATCAGTGGTGTCAGATCCGCAGGTGTACCTTCGACGATAAGACACTGCAGATAGGCCTAATCGCAAGAAGTCACCCTGAATCTGACAACGCGCGTGCGTTGAATTCACTAAGCGGCTGTGCAGATGACTTCATGGGATACAAGCGATGCTATGCAGGAAAGGTTTCTCTCAAGCTTGGCTGAGTAGCTCTCGTGCACGGAAGTTGGTCGTATCGGCTAAAATATCGGTAAATTAAATACCGATACAGATCCGATACCGATACACAACAAAATAGCCGATAATATCTGTAAATCCGGTACCAATTTTAATATCTGTTTATTCCTAACAACAACAACAACTCTCTTAGAGTTAATTCAATTGAATTGAATTTATTGTCCGCTTCGTCCTCACTGCGGATCGTCA